>CAUYQU010012071.1:0-84576 GCA_963574635.1 Cheracebus regulus
AATGAAGAATTTACATCAACTAACGGGCAAACAGCTAGTTAGACTTAAATAACAGTATTAAATTCACATATATCAATATTAAGCCTAAACTTAAAGGGATTAAATGCCCCAATCAAAACGTACATTTAGACAAACTGAATAAAAAGTTAAAACCCATTGGTACTCTGTATTCAGACCTTTCTTATAGGCAAGGATACACAAAGACCTAACATAAAGGGATGGAGGTAGATCTACCAACCTAATGGAAAGGGAAAAAAAAAAAAAAACAGATTTGAACTCAGACCTGGAACAAACAAATTTAATAAATATTTACAGAACCTACCACCCCATATCCACAAAACATATATTTTTTTCAACATTATATCATACTTATTCTAAAAGTGATCACATAATAGGAAATAAATCACTTTTTAGTAATTGCATAAGCATTTCACAGATTTAAATGAAATCCTGAGCAATAGAGCAAGATTCTCGTTCTCCCTCCCTCCTTCTCTTTCTTTTTTCTCTTTATTCTACTTCTTTCTTTCTCTAAAAAAAAAAAAAAAAAAAAAAAAACCAACTTCCCCTATCTCTTTCTCTTTCTTTCTAAAAAATAAAAATAAAAATACAAAATAAAGATTATCTTAAATGCATATAGTAATCAAATTCTCAAAGGTCAAGGAGAAAAAAGAATCCTAACACAGCAACAAAAAAACAAATAGCATATTAACAAACTCTGATACATCTAGGAGCAGAATTCTCAGTATAAACCTGATAAGCCAGGAAGAAATTGGATGACATATTCAACATACTGAAGTAAAAAAAAAAAAATCTAACCTAGAATATTGAATATTGTTTCCAGAAAAGTTAGGAGAAATAAAGACTTTCCCAGACAAACAAAAGCTAGGGATTTCAACACCAATCCATCTTACAAGACATGTTAAAATAAGTTCTTCAGTCTGAAAGAAAGGAACACTAACGGGCAATAAAATATCATCTAAAGGTATACAACTCACTGGCAAAAGTAAATTCACAAAAAATACAGAATATCCTAAAACTGTAACTTCAGAGTGTGAACCACTTGTATATGTAGTAGGAAAACTAAAAGACAAACCTATAAAAAATAGTAACTACAACAATTTGTTATACGACAGATAATATAAAAATATATAAGTAGAGACAACAGAAGTCATAAAGTTGGGGGATGTAATGAAAGTGTAGAGTTGTGTTTTTTTGTTTGTTTTCTCTTTCTTATATTTTCCTTTTCATTGTGATCAGAGTAAAGTTGTCACTGGTATAAAAATCACTGATTGTAAGATATTATCTACAAGTCTTATGGTAACCACAAAGTATAACCTAAAATAGATACACAAAATACAAATAGCAAAAAATTTAAACTTTCTACCAAATAAAATTATGTATCCACAAAGAAGAACCTCAAGAAGAAAAGAAAGGATTCATAGAACAATCAAAAAACAAGCAACAAAATGGCAGTAGTAAGTCCTTACCTATCAATAATAACACTGAATATAAAGAGACATAAGTTATCCAATCAAAAGACACAGAGTGGCTGAATGGATTCACATAAAATGAGAGGCATCCATATGCCTACAAGAAATTCACTTCACATACTAAGACACACACAGATTGAAAATGAAGAGATAGAAAAAGAGATTCCAGGCAAATGGAAAAACAAAAAAAGAGCAGCAATAGCTATATTTATATCAGATAAAATGTATTTCAAATAAAAATTGTAAAAAGAGACATCATTATACAATGATGTATGGGTCAATTCAGCAAGAAGATATAACAACTGTAAATATATATATACCAATAATCATCCAGATAAATAAAACAAATATTATTATAGAGAAATAGACCCCAGTGGAATAGCAGTTGGGGACTTGCACAACCCCTCTTTCAAAGTTGTACAGATCATCTAAACAGAAAATCAATAAATAAACATCAGATTTAATCCTCCTTATAGACCAAATAGATCTAATAGGAATTTTACAGAATACTACATTCAAGCTGTGGAATATTCTTCTTCTTCTCAGCACATGGAATATTCTCAAGGACAGACCATATGTTAGGCCACAAAACAAGTTAAAAAAAATTTAGAAAGAAAATGAAATCATATCAAGGGTCTTTTCTAAAACACAATAGAGTAAGTCTAGAAATCAATAACAAAAGGAACTTTGAAAAATATATGAATGTATTCCTGAACAACCACTGGGTCAATGAAAGAAAAATATTTGAAATTTACTGAAAAAAATGAAAATGGAAACCCATCATTTCAAAAAAATGCAGTACAGCAAAAGCAGTTCTAAGATTAAAGTTTATAGCAAAAAACTAAAAGTAGAAAGACATCAAATTAACAACCTAATGCATCTTACAGAACTAGAAAATCAAGAAGAAACAAAAAATTATTAGAAAAAAATCAGAATAGAAATAAAAATTGATACTTAAAAATATAAAAGATAGATTTTAAAAGCTGTTTTTTTTAGAAAAAATAAACAAAGTAGACAAACCTGTAACCAGACTAAAAAGAAAAAAAAGAAGACCCAAATAAATAACACGAAAGGCAAAAAGGAGGACATTAAAACTGATGCCACAGAAATATAAGGGATCATTAGAGATTATTATTAACAACTATATGTCAATAAATTGGAAAATCTAGAAGAAACTGATAACTTCATGGACACATAAAGCCTACCAAGATTGGAAAATAAAGAAATATAAAATCTGAATAGACCAATAATAAGTTAGAAATAACAGAAAGTCTCCATCAAAGAAAAGCCCAGGCCTTCATGGCTCCACTGTCAAATTCTAACAAACATTTAAAAAAGAACTAATGCTAACACTATTCAAACTATTCCACAAAATTGAGGAGGCAATACTTTCAACCTCATTCTAAAAGGCCAATATTACCCTGATACCAAACCAGACAATGACAAAAAAAAAAAAAAAGCAAATTACAGACCAATATTTCTGATGAACATGGATACAAAAGTCCTCAACAAAACATTAGTAAACCAAATTCAACAAAACATTAAAAAGATAATTTATCATAATTAAATAGGATTAATCCCAAGGATACAAAGATAGCTCAATATAAGCAAATTAATAAATGTGATATGGGACTTCAACAGAATGAAGGGGGAAAACATATGATCATTACAATACCCATCAAAAACCCATTCAACAAAATTCAACTTTCCATCATGATAAAAACTCTCAGAAAATTGGTACAGAAAGAACATACTTTAACACAATAAAGGCCATATATGAAAAATCGACAGCTAGCATCATACTAAATAGGGAAAAACTGAAAGCTTTTTCCAAGGTCTGCAGCAAGACAAGGATAACTGCTTTCACTACTTTTACTTAACATAACACTAGAAGTCCTAGCCAGATCAATTAGAAAAGAGAAATAAATAAAAGGCACTGGAATGAAAGAAGTCAAACTATTCTTGTTTGAAGACACTACAATCTTACATTTAGGAAAAAAAAAAAAACTATAGATTCCAACAAAAAAAAAAACATTAATACTGTTAAATGCAGTTGCAGAATACAAAATCAGCATACATAAATCAAATAGCATTTCAATAGGCCAATAGTGAACAATCTAAAACAGAAATCAAGAGAGTAAGCTCATTTAAAATAGATATAAATAAAATATTAGAAATTAACTCACCAAAGAAGTGAAAGATCTCTACAGGAAAACTACAAAATATTGATGAAAGAATTTGAAATGTAAACAAAATGATGAAAAGATATTTCATGTTAATTGATTGAAATAATATTGTTAAACTGTTCATGCTACCCCAAGTACTCTGCAGATTCACTGCAATCCCTATCAAAATGCCAATGACATTCTTCACAGAGACAGTAAAAATAATCCTAAACTTTATATGGAACTACCAAAGTCTCAGAATGGCCAAAGCAATCCTGAGCAAAAAGCATAAAGCTGGTGGCATCACATTACCTGACGTCAAATTATACTACAAAGCTACAGTAACCAAATAAGCATGGTGCTGGCATAAAAACAGACACATAGGCCAATGGAAAAAAACAGAGAACCCAGAAATAAATTCACACATTTATAGTAAACTCATTTTGAAATAGACAATGAGAAATACAATGGGGAAAGGACAGTGTCTTCAATGAATGGTGCTGGGGAAACTATAGATATTCACATGCAGAAGAATGAAAGCAGACTCCTATCTCACATCATACACAAAAATCAAATACAAATTGAAGACTCAAATGTAAGACCAGAAACCAGAAACTATTAAAACTCTAGAGAAACACTCCAGGACACTGGCCTGAGCAAAGATTTCTTTCATGAGATCTCAAAAGTACAGGTTACCAAACAAAATAGACAAAGCTAAAAAGCTCCTGCTCAGTAAAGGAAACAATAAAGTGAAGAGACAAGCTACAGAATGAAAGAAAATATGTGCAAATTATCCATCTGACAAAGGATTAAAATCAGAATATATAAGGACCAAAACTACAAATAATCCAACTAAAAAAATGGCAAAGAATCTGAGTAGATATCTATCAAAATGGGACATAAAAATGGCCAACAGGTATATTAAAAAAACAGCGTAACATTATTAATCATCAGAGAAATACCCATAAAAACTACAATGAGATATCATCTCACCACAGATAAAATAACTTTTACCAAGTGACAGGTAATAATAGATGCTGGCAAGGATGTGGAGAAAGGGGACTCTTTGTACACTGTTGGTACAAATGTAAATTAGTATAGCCACTATGGAGAATAACATGAAGGGTCATCAAAAATCTAAAAATAACCATCACCTGATCCAACAATCTCAATGCTGAGTATATGTCCAAAAGAAAATAAATCAGTACATCAAAGAGATATCTGCATTCCGTTATTTATTGCAACACTATTAACAATAATCTAGTTACATAATCAACCCAAGTATCCATGACTGGAAGGCTAAAGAAAATATAGCACTTATAAAAAATGGATATCACTCAGCCATAAAAGAGAATGAAATTCTGTCACTTGTGATTACATGTATAGAACAGGAGGAGACTCTGTTAAATAAAACAAACCAGGTACAGAAAGATATGTATTAAATTTTCTCACTCACATTTTGGAGCTAAAAAAAAATTATCCAATGAAGATTGAAAGTAGAATGATGGTTATCAGAAGCTGGGAAGGGTAATGTGGTAGGGGTAGAAAAGAATAATTGGTTAATGGGTACAGAAATACAGTTTTGAATTAGCTAGGTGTGGTAGTGTATGCCTGTAGTCCCAGCTACTCTAGAGGCTGAGGCAGGAGAATTGCTTGAACCCAGGAATCAGAGGTTGCAGAGAGCCAAGATCACACCACTGCACTCCAGCCTGGGCAACAGAGCAAGACTCAATCTCAAAAAAATACAAATAAAAAATACAGTTTTGACTGAAGAAATAGTGTTTGGTAGCACAACAGGACAACTATAGTTAGCAATAATTTACTGTATATTTCAAAATAACTAGAGAGGAATTGGGATGGTCCTAACAAAAAGAAATGATAAATGCTTGAGGTGATATATATCTCCATTACCTTCGTTTCATCATTACACATTGTACGCTTGTATCAAAATATCACGTGTACCTCATAAATATGTAAAACTATTATGTATCCATAAAAATGTTGAAACATACTTTCCATTACATAAAAAATCAGTCACATTTTCAAAGATAATTTCATAAATATATTTATAACATTATTTAGTGGTAAACAGTTGGATGCACTTTACATGAAAATTCATGATAGTTATGAATACTACCATATAGACATATGATAAAATATTATCTGCCCATTAAAAGCAAATTTTTAGAGAATATCTTATGAACAACAAAATGCCCATGTTATATTAATTTAAAAATTAAATTTTTTTAAATGTAAGGTCAGTATCTGGGTGGAATTCAAATTTAATTTTTTTATTTGTATATATGTTAATTTTTTTTCTAACAATCAATATTTATTAATTTTATTATCAAGAAAAATAAATAGTACTATTTTTGAAAGAAATTCAACAAAATAGATTTTTCATTCTCTTTAAATGAAATACCTAAAGAAGATTTGGTCTGTAACAATTATATATTTTTTAAGTTATCTAATGAATTTTATAACATTACATATACGTTACAAATTTAAGAAAATAAACCAGTATTCATAACTAAATTTTTCATATTAACAATAAAAATGTCTAAGAGAATACTGAGAAATACATTAAAATGCTCTTCTTTTTGCTTGTTTGTTTTGTTTTGAGATAGAGTCTTGCTCTGTTGCCTAGGCAGGAGTGCAGTGGCATGATCTCAGCTCACTGCAACCTTCACTTCCCAGGTTCAAGTAATTCTTGTGCCTCAGGCCTCCCAAGTATCTGGAATTACAGGTACATGCCACCATGGCTGGCTAATTTTTGTATTTTTTGTAGAGATGGGGTTTTGCCATGTTTCCCAGACTGATCTCAAACTACTGAGCTCAAGCAATCCACTTCCCTCGGCTTCCCAAAGTGCTAGGATAACAGGCGTGAGCCACTGGGACCTGGCTGAAAATCCTGTTCTTATTTCTAAAACTCATGCCTTTTTTATCTTCAAGGGACACATATTTTTGAATGAATGGAGGGTCTCTTTTGGGGGGAAAAAAAAAAGGATCTTTGACTCTCCTCACCCTCTATGCCTTAAAATTAACTCAAATCTTAAAATCTAAAACCATAAATCTTCCAGAAAGAATTTTCATGGCCTTGGCATAGGCAAAGATTTCTTAGCTAGAACAATAAAAGAAGCATAAAAGAAAAAAAAATACATTAGACTCCATCAGAGTTAAAAATTTCTGTTCTTTCAAAAACCCCATTTAGAAAAATAAAAAAGGCAAGCCACAGGCAATCCAATTCAAAAAATGAACAAATTGAACGTAGTTCATAAAAGAAGTCTGGCCACACACACACACACACACACACACACAAAGAGAGAAAATGATGCTCAATATCGTTACCAAGAAATCCAAATTAAAATCACAATGAGATATCACAATTAACTCAGTAAAATGGCTAAAACTTAAAATTCTGGCTATGATGTGTTGGCAAGGATGTGAAGTAACTAGATATTTCCTACATTGCTGATGGGAATAGAAAATAGTCTAACAACTTGGGAAAACAGACTGGCAGTATCTCACAAAATTAAACATACACTTGGCATATGACTCAGCACTTCTATCCTTTGGTATTTTCCCAAGAGTTGTGAAAACATATGTCCACACAAAGACTTGTGTATGAATGTAGCAGCTTTATTCATAATAATGAAAAGAGGGAAACGACCTAAATGTCCACCAGCTAGTGAAAGAATAGTGATATTTTGCTCTATCCACATGCTATGCTCTGAATGTTTCCCGGAATTCATAGGTTGGAAACTTGACCCCTAGCTTGGAGGAATCAGGAGATGGAGACTTTTAGGTGTTTAAAAGAAAGACCTCTGTCCTAATTAATAGAATTAATGCCACTACTAAAAGGATCGATAGTGGCACATCAAGACAACAATGTTCCTCCTCTTTGGAGAAAAAAGCAACAAAGCGCTAACTTGGAACTAGAAAACAATCCTGCTGGCACCTTGATCTTGGCTTTCTATGCCTCTGAAAGTGTAAGAAATAAATTTCTGTTCTTTAATAATTACCTATTCCACATGTTCTCTTATAGCAGCATGAAATAAAAAAACCATACAACATAATTTTTTATGCAATAGAACCACTGATACACCCAATAACATGATTAATCTAAAAACACTTATGCTGAGTAATACAATTCAACTTTTCATATTTGCTAGAATGGACAAAGCTAACTAATAGTGACAAAAACCAGATCAGTGATTATCAGGCCTGGAGTGGAGTAATGGACTGCCTAGAGGTATGAGGGACATTGTGCAGGAGGAATCATGATCGTGAGATTAAATCTGGGATCCATTTGTCCAAACTCATCAAACTGTACAATTAAAATGGAGCTTTTTATCATATACCTCAATAAAGTTGATTTTAAAAATAAAGTTCCTTAATTATTCTCAAAGGTATACTTACATGGAGTTTTACTTATTGGCCAACCATAAGTTCTGTTCTACAATTGCATTTCAGTAGTTTCCTTTTTGATTGAAGTTTTCACTCTTAAACCTTTCCAACATTACTTCATTATTTTCATTTGCTATTGTCTCCATTTATTAGCTGCTTTTTACACATAAGTCAAATATACCACCCATCTCCATCTTTTTCAAAGTTCCTCAAACTTATTTTCATGAGTGCTCCTGCTGAGTCCTCTATGTACTGATTCATTCCACATACTCCACATGATATGTCTATTCCATCTAGAACTTGCTTTACTCTCTTACCTTACTATTACAATGGCAATATGCAGTGATCTTATGAAAACTAATGTGTATCATGGAGTCAGTGAAAGTATATACAATGTAACACAAGGCAGGTTCTGAAGGAATAAATATCATCTCCAGGCTATAAATTTGCCCAATTTGGGCTATAAATCAAATTATATGGGCCAAGAAAATATTCTATATTTGGGTTGTGTGTAAACTAAACAATTTTTGAAGCCTAGAGCATGAGAGTGTCTAATTTGGAAGTTATTAAAAGGGAGGTTCAAATTACAAGGGAACCAGTGAGTAAAAAAGAAAGATATAGAGAATATCATGAATAGAAGATTTATTATTATTTTGCAAGGAAGGATATAAAGAAATAGTAATTTTATAAAAGAAGGGATCTCGTATAGTAAATTCTTATCCTAGAGTAAAATGACAGATTATTTAAGAAATAAGCAATATAGAACAAGTCACATTCATGCATATTATATTAAGTTACATCAAGTTTCTTAATTATATACATAAACTGGCCACTCTATGATCACGAAAACAGAGTATCAAGCTTATCATGCATTCATTATTCAATCAGCAATTGTTAACTGGGCACCCACTATAAGCTCCCCATCAATTCTAGAGCTAAATTTCTTCCACTAGCCCCAACAAACTGCCATGTTCAAGTAACTTTACTGGGAGTCTTGAACCACTGTCCCAGCAGATGCCTTCCCATAGTGGGAGACAAGCAGTTGCCTGAATATTTTTCTTCAGTGGCAGACAAGCAGCTGCCTGAACATTTTTCTTCAGTGATTCCACTGTTGGGTGAGCTCTTTGGTGGCTTAGGGGTTCCAGGGTCTCCCCTTCAGCAATGCCATTTGTTTCCTCTCTTCGTTATTTGATACTATTTCATCCCCTTCTCTGCCTCTTCCTGTTTTCATATCTACTGGGGCAAACAAAATTTGGCCAAGTAGGTGGTCCCAATTTTGTAAACAATTTAATCTAGTCTTCTATAGGTAACTTTATTTAATGTGTTTGTTTAGGTATATGTACAGGTATTGTGATATGTGTTTTGTCTAGCATGCTATCAAATTGGTTTATAAATAAAATAGTGTTCATAAATTAAATAAGAGTAGTCAAAGCTTATTAGTTTGAAGATAATGTGATGTCTTATGAAATTTGACATTAAGATTTTTACCTTGGTAAATCATTGATGATCATAGGCTTTAAAATGGTTAACATGGCTTTAAATGATGACTAGATTTGCACAGTATCTTGGTTCTTGGAGATAGTCTACATAAACTTAAAAGTGAAAGAATGGAATAGATGCTTAAATAGTGAGCTTATTATGTGGTTTAAAGTCTTAAAATGATAGAACGATACTTATTTTAGAATGCTAGTGTGTGGTTGGCAGTTCAGGATTTCTCACTTCCTAGTTTTATATAAAATGTGCCAAAAAATGTATTCTTTATTGGGAAAAATAATGTTGTCTAATTTGGAAGTTATTAAAAGGGAGGTTCAAAATATGAGGGAACCAGTGAGTAAAAAAGAGAGATGTAGAGAACATCATGAATAGAAGATTTATTATTATTTTGAAAGGAAGGATATAAAGAAAGAATAATTTCATAAAAGAAAAGATCTCGTAAATTCTTGTCCTAAAGAAAAATGACTGGTTATTTAAGAAATAAGCAGTACAGAACAAGTCAGAACATTCATGCATGTTACAGATGATCTGCATAAGTCTTGATACAGTTTGTAAAGATTAATGTATGGAAGTATTAAAAGGAAATTGTCTATAACAGACTTTTTAGAAAATCATTTCTGTGTCTGAACCAAATTTTCTTAAGGTATTAATTTGCTAAACTACCAGAAATTTTTATTTTCAATCCTGTGATCTATTTCCTTTGAAACCTTCTCAGATTCATGTAGCTCTCTCCTTTATCTCTTTTGTTAGCTCCTTTGAGTTTTTCAACTCTGATTATGACTACTGTTGTGGCTTAATGCTAAAGTATTTTATCTTAGAGGTCTGTGTGAGCAGTGTTATCTCCCAACATAGCTTAATCGCATGCTATCGGCATTCCTTGATGTGTAACCTCATTTTAGCTTTTGGTTTTTTAGGGTTTTGAGGCTTGCAGGTACCTGTCCAACTCCATTCCCTTTGGCCTATGGATTTTGGTTTTGTTTTTTTTTTTTGCTTTTGTATCCCACCTTTTTTGTTATGGTGTGTTGAAGGCAGTCAATGCCAAGCTTTTATTTTGTCCTGACCCAATGCTAGAGTAGTGTGCTGCCTGCTCTGAGTCCATTGTGTCCCTTGGTAGGGCCCTCAGAGCCAGAGGACTTCAAGTCAGGGGAATCGTAGCCAGTTGAATGTTTTTAGCCAGATGAGAGTAGAAGTGAGCAAGTACTCCTTGGCAGTCACAGAGCTGTAACCCCACCAGAGCTATATCACTGCCTGTTTAATAAAACTGTTTTCTTCCACCTCTGGTTTGCCTTTGAATTCTTTCCTGGGTAAAACTAAGAACCTTTAAGGCTAAGATCCACTTTGGGACTTGCCTACCCAGCATCAAATCCACACTTTTTTTAAGAGAAACCATCAATGATCCCTTTTCCTAGAGAACAAGGTTAAAATTCCTTTCCCTAGCACTCAGTTCTGTAAAATCTGTCTTTCTCCTAATGTTCAACCAACAATCTAGAAACCCTTTTATGTCTGATTCTGCTATCAACTAATACAATGATTTCTTATATCCTTATTTTAGGAAAGGCAACATGCTTCTCCTATTAGTTCACTTCCTTCTGCTATCCCTTCTCTCCCAATTTTCACATGTCCATAAAACTCTCCTATTTCAAGGCCTCTGAACTCTTACAGAGGTTTATTTGGCACCTCTCTTACAGTAGACACCACTTTCTATTTTGTAATATATTATTTATGTATGCATCATATCTCCGGTACCTCTACTGAATGAATGAATGATATCAATTATTTTTATTAAGCTTTGGGGAAAAATTGGTGTTTCACTATTGCTTTCAATTTTTAACTAGTTTTTCTAAGACTTGTTAGGTTGCCCCCAAAAATTCGCTGCTGAAAAAAACTGTAATCTAAATTAATCAGTATGCTTTAGAGAATCAATAAATGCAAAATTGCTAGTCTGAAATAAGGCTAGGTGAGACTGGCAAAGGTACTTTTCACTTTCCTATTAAATAATACATATTTTACCCAAAGTCTATGGCCATTTCTATGTCCTTCAGATATATTCCTGTTTACACAAATATTTCATACATAGTATATAAATATTATGATTACTTTGGCTAAAAGGAGTCTAGGCATGCCTGGGCCAGGGGCACAACAGTTTACTGTTTCAACATATGGGCTCAAAAGTCTGACAAACCAGCTGTGAGTCCTTTCTTCCCTCTTACCAGAGGTTTGTAACCTCGGGGAATTTAATTAAGCTTTCAATAGTCCAGTTTCTTATACATAAACGAGTACAATAATAGGACCTTCTTTTAATGCTGCTTTTGAAGTTACTCAAAATGCTTCTAAAGCACCTAGCACAGTAAACCTAATAATTGTTCATTATTTATTTTAATAAATGATTATTACAATAGCTATAATTATTTATAAAATATATTATAATATCGATCATAATTTATTGTTATTCCTGACATTACTATGCCTGTGTAGAAGAGCAAAAGGTCACAGTGAATTGTGGATAAGAGTATGAAAGAGCAAAGCAAATATCGGAGGTCAAAATTTTATAAGGCCTATTACTTTTTGGGAACTGTATACAGAACTGATTGAAAATTATCTGGGACATATATGCCCTTAATCCAAATCAATTGTGTTGATATATTCCACTTTTTTAAGATTACAAGTATTATAATCTGAACATTCCAGTGGTTATAATAATTTATTAAGGGCCACTCCAATACTGACAATGCATTTAATCAATCATACCCTTCTACCTATCCTGCAAAGGATGAAGCCATACATTTTCAAAATATGCTTTTAGTTTTATTGCTTTAATTCAGCAGTCTTTAGGTTTTCCGTATGTAAACACAGGAATTCTCCCCTAAAGCATCAAAGATTAATCAGACAAAATCAGCAAACATTTCTTGTTTAATAAATGAATGCATGGCTATAAGGAGGAGATAATTTAAAAATCAAAAAAGGAAAAGGCTGACACAATAGCCTATTGTCAAACATGCAAGAGAGCAAGGCCACCTGTCTCCCTGGATTTATGAGAAGAAACCTTAGCCTCCATGGCAGCACCAAGAAAAATGCAGGGATTTTGAACTGAAATCATTGGTCGGCAATTCCATTCATTTTCTTGATATCCCCCAATTCAGAGCAGCATTGGGGAGGTATGAGGAACAAAAGTGAGTACGAGTAACTTTGCAAACCTTAAAATGCCAAAGACGGTAATAACTGTCTTACTAATTATCTGCAAGCAGAATGATCACTAGTAAATATTTTCCAGGCTAAGATTTACACATCCTACAGGCTAAGGAGATCTGGAGGGTTTAGAGTATCTCTGAGAATAAAGACAAAACACTGAGTTTTCAGAATGTGTATCTCTGCACTGGTATCCAAATGAAAACACATTACTTGAATTCCAATGCAAACTAGCATTTACCGATGACAGGACTATTTTGTCAACTTACACTATAACAACCAAAGCTTGTTTCATTGGTTGTAAAAATTCTGGAAGATCTCTTTACTATCTCTTTGCCTTTGTTCCTTATATGTTAAATAATAATAATAATAATGCCAACTTTACAGACTTTTAATGAGAATTTACTAATGTAGCACTTGTAAATTTAGAATAGTTGATACTTAAAAGTAATACTGTGTTATTATTCACTAATATATGTATCTTTTTCTATAGAATCAGAAATTCTTGCTCTGCTATTTTTCCCCTTTTTCAAGTAAATTTCATTTCATTTCCTATGCATATGTCATATGTTTAGGGTTCAGAATAAGACCAAAAAAGGTAGGTTTCCTTGCCTTCTAGAATATCATGTGATAGTTAATATTGAATGTCAACTTGATTGGATTAAAGGATGCAAGATTTTGTTCCTGGGTGTGTCTGTGAGGGTGTTGCCAAAGGAGATTAACATTTGAGTCAGTGGACTGGGAAAGGCAGACCCATCCTCAATTTGGATGGGCACCCATCTAATCAGCTGCCATTAGGCTAGGATAAAGCAGGCAGAGGAAAGTGGAAGGACTAGACTGGCTAAGTCTTCTGGCCTTCATCTTTTTTCTGTACTGGATGCTTCCTGCCCTCAAACATTGAACACCAAGTTCTTCAGCTTTTTGACTCTTAGACTTACACCAGTGGTTTGCCAGGGGCTGTTGGAACTTCAACCACAGATTGAAGGCTGCATTGCCAGCTTTCCTACTTTTGAGTTTTTGGGACTAGGATTGGTTTTCTTGCTCCTCATTTTGCAGATGATCTATTGTGGGACTTCATCTTGTGATTGTGTTAGTCAATACTCCTTAATAAACTCCCCTTTATACATCTATCCTATTAGTTCTGTCCCTCTAGAGAACCCCGACTAATACATATCATAACATGATGTCCCTTTTGCCCTCTGTGATAAGAAACCTCTGGAGTTTCTAAGCAGATCCCTTCCCATTATGTCATCTCTGTAGGACCATTTCTCATCTCAACCAAATATTATCTATAGACTAACCAAAAGCTAGATAATAAAGTAGTTGGTTTTCTATAGGCTTATTTTCTTAAAGCTAGAAGCATATAATCATTCACTTTGGACTGGCATGAATTTTAAAATCATGATTCATATTCATTTCATATTATATATTGCAACTGAGGCCCAGAGAGATTAATCTACTTGCCTGAGAATACAGGTCATAAGATGGAGAGCCAGGACAAGGATTCACTATGTCATAATGCCCATACAAACCTACCACATGCCCTCAAATTTCCACAAAGTGTTTGCAGGTGCACTGTGGCATCATTGGGCTTTTTCAACATCTATACTCTCAAATACCTATTCTAACTCTGCCAAAGTGGGAGTGGCAGCAGTTAGTATTCCATACCACTTATGAATTTGAAAAATTTTTAGTGCACTTTAATTCCAGGTGGCATCAGAGTAGCACAAAAGGGTTAATATCATCCCCTAACAAGTACTTCCCTTACCCAAGAGCAGCTCTTTAGAAAACAGAAAAACAAATCGTGTTCATGGGTCTGTATCTAATATTGGAATAGGTCTACATCCTCCCATAAAGTCCCTGAAATCATTTCTTTTTCACAGCATCATTCAATAATTGATGTGTAAAATGATAATACTGACTCTGCAACAAATATTCCATTATAGTCCATAAACTTCATCTTTAAAAAGGAGACAATAATGTAATTCATTTCAGAAAAATGTCCATTAAAGTGACTGTTTTATTTTTTAAGTTTGATATTTAGAGTTCAATGATGTAGCCAAGTTCCTACTGAACAGTTCCTTTCAGAGGCCTAACAGGCACCTCAAATTCAACATGTCCAAAATAAACTCAATGTCAACCCTCAAATCATCTCCTACATTCTTCCTTCTCTCAGGAAATTGGATCAAACAAAGTCCTGCAAAAATCCCCAGAAACTTGACCCTGACACTCCCTTCTCCTACAAGCAAGTATCCAGCTCTTTTACTCTCATATCTTAAATGCCTCTTGATTTTACCTACTTCTTTCATACCTCATTTAGCACTATTTTGCTCCAAGTAGGCATCATTTCCTACACAGAATACATGGAATACTGCCACAGCCTCCTACCCAGACCCTCTGGAGAGAACAGCTCTTCTCCAATCCATTCTCTACATTGTATCCACAGCAATCTTTCTGTGACACAATTCTGATCATGTTTGCTTTGATTTTTAAGTCCATTGAGTGACTTCCCACTTCTAAAATCCATTCAGTGTATCTTATTCATTCATTTAGATACCCATATAATGAAAAAGACACATCAAACCCATATCCAAATCAAGTCTAGGACTGTAATAATACTCTATATTAGTCAAAATGTTCACCCCATCTCATACCCCAATTTCCCCTACACATTACAGACAACATCCTAATTCCCATATTCATAATTAGCCTTGCTTGGGTTTTGTAGTTTTATTGTATCTCTTTATATTCTTAAATTCTATTATTTTTAAAATTTTTAGTTATTTTTAGCATTTTAAGCATTATTATACTATATATAATCTGAATGATATAACTATTTTCTTTTTTACAATTTTATTTTAGATTCAGTGGTATATGTACAAGTTTGTTACATGGATATATTGTGTGATGCTCAGGTTTGAGGTACAAATTATCCCGTCACCAAGGACATGAACACAGTACATAATAGGTACTTTCTGTACATAATTTACTATTATATGTTCAAGATTCAATCATGATGAAAGTCTCTGAAGTTCATTCATTTTAACCACTATGTAAGATTTACTTCTACTGATATACTAACATTTATTTATCAACTTTTCCACTAATAGATTTATCGGTCATTTTCGAGTTTTATTTATATGAATAGTAGTGCTATGGACATTTTGTTTATGTAGAAGAAATTTTTGTGGATATATGACTGTATGTGCTGAGTTATATATGAATGTTTGGATTCCAGAGATAATGTCCAACTGTTATCTGAATTTATTAAAAATCTATAGAGACACATCACCTTTAGAAATTAATATTATCAGCCATTTTTAGTTTTTACCAACTAAATATAAGTGATACATTACTTTACTCCAATCTGCATTTTGCCAAGTACACCTGCTGTTAATTATATCTTCACAAGTTTATTTCCCATATGCATTTCATTTTCTATGAAGTGTCACCTCATTTTTGTTGCACACTTTTTCCTTGGGTTATTTGGGCTTCTCTTGTTATAGAAAAATTGTATATATACTTGATATATACAAAGTTATTTATATATAATTAATAATTTGTCAGTTGTGTTTTCTTTAAATATATTCTACAATTTTTAACTTCTCTTTTTACCTTCTTTAAGGTACATTTGAATGAACTAACTTTCTCAAGTTTCACACAGTCAAATTTATCAATATTTTTGTGATAATTTTTCATGTTTTAAGAATGTTTTTTATTCCAATGTCTTATAGCTGTCTAAATATTTTTCTGCAAAAGTTTTCATTTTGTTTTTGACATTTAAGTCCTAAATCCAAACTTTTTGACATGAGTTAGGCATCCAATTTCATCTCTTTCCACATGGATTACCATTTTATTCTCAGTTTCACTTACTGAACAGCCTCTCTTTTCCCATTGATCTGCAGTGCCTCTCTTGTCATATACTAAATGTTCCAAACATATGTGGTTTGACATCCGAGAGCTAATTCTTTTCCTTCAGACAACTTGTCTCCCCTGTGCTTCTCGGTTCCAATTATATAGCCTTAATTACTCTACACTTTAAGAGCTGTTACTGGTCAAATCCTCATTCTGTATTTTTCTCCTTTAGAAGTAAACTGGGTTTACTGGAATCTTTATCATTTCTTTAATATTTTAGTATTCTTTTGCTTTTTACTAGCTATTTCCTACTCTAAGGCTGTAAACCTCAATTTTAATGTTACAGCCTTTCTGAAGGTTCTTTTTTTTTTTTCTTTTTTGAGATCGAGTCTCACTATATTGCCCAGAATGGACTAAACTCCTGAACTCAAGCAATCCTCAACCTCAGCTTTCTGAGTACCTGGAATTACAGGCACAAACCACCATGCCTGGCTTGAGAAGTTTTATCTAAAACTCTAGATCCAATTTCCTCTTCTTCCTGATCCTAATATCAATTTTGTTTTGTAATCATTTCTAACTTATTTTACCTTTTTAGTTTAATATATATTCAGTCATTCGTTGCATAATTAAAGACTTGAATGTAAAACCCAAAACTATAATAACCCTGGAAGACAACCTAATCAATACCATTCAGGACAGGGGCACATACCAAGATTTCATGATGAAGATACCAAAAGCAATTGCAGCAAAAGCAAAAATTGACAAATTGGATCTAACGAAACTAAAAACCTCTGCACAGTAAAAGAAACTAACAACAGAGTAAACAGACAACTTACAGAATGGGAGAAAATTTTTTCAAACTATGCATCTGACAAAAGTCTAATATCCAGCATCTATAAAGAACTTAAACAAATTTACAAGATAAAAACCATTAAAAAGTGGGCAAAGGACATGAACAGACACTTCTCAAAAGAAGGCATACATGCAGCCAACAATCCTAAGAAAAAAAGCTTAACATCACTGATAATTATTTTAAAATTTTATAGGACCACCATTATATATGCAATTGTTGACAAAAAAAATAATTATATGGCACATGACTACATACATACACACACATACACACACATACATACACACACACACAGAGTCACATAAATAAATATAGAAAGAGAAAGAGAAAAATGTTTATGATGTATTTGACTTTAAGCTCTATGGCAGGTGGGAGCCTTGTTCCTTTATGTCCCGAACAGCAGGGACCTCAATGATATCCCCAGGATTTGCATACAGTAAGAACTTAATAAGTAATTAATTGATGAGTGAATTAATAAATTAAAATATCTCAAAAATTAATAGTATATGCTAATACTGGGTCCTTAGGAATTGTTTAAAATTTAAACATATCAAGGATCTTAGAAGTTGCCTACTCCAAAACCTTTGCTTTTATAATGGAGATGCACAAGTTCAGAAGAATCTTTTTTTAAGTAAAAAAAAGCCTGTTTTTAGCAGACTTCAAACGAAAATTTCAGTTAGATACACTTTGCACAGCATCATCTGCTTACAAATACAATATTTTGAATACATGGTGCAAATTCCAAAAGTAAAATTCTAAATAATAAGTGACAATTGAAAATGAAATTAAAACCCCTCAAGTCTATTTTCCATTTATTCAAGAAAAATAATAAACTTCAAAGTGATGATATTAGGAGTTGGGGCCTTTGTTGGGGGGTGACTGCGTCATGAAGATGGAACCCTCATGAATAAAATTAGTGCCCTTATAAAATATGCCCCAGAGAGGTTCCTCAACTATTCTGCCATGTGAAGTTAATGGGAAGACAGCTGGTTAAGGAACAGACCCTTATCAGACATTGCATCTGTTACTGCCTTGATCTTGGAATCCCCAGTCCCCAAAATGGTAAGAAATAAATTTCTGTTTTTTATTAGCCACCAAGTCTATGTTCTTTAACAACACGAATGAACTAAAATAACAAGTAAGCAAAGAGAACAACAGTTTAATTTTACAATTCAAGTAAAAAGAAAAGTTATTACTTTTGCCTTCCATTGTTAAATTTCACATTTTGAGATTTAAGACCTAAGGAGCATTAAGGACATAAATCAGCAAAACTATACTTTTTTGTTACTTGCAGAAAAGGCTCTCAAAGTTTTGCTGAATCGGATTATAACATTTTTTTTTGTGATCAACCTAGATGGTTTCCTTCAACAAATGACAGAGTGATCATTCCAAACTGATGTAATCCATCAAAAACACTTTTTACTTTCAGCCAAGCAGCAACTCGACTGATTCTGATGAAGCTGAGATGGCTGACTAATTCTGGAGTTTTAATGAAAGATCAGCCAATCATTCCCCCTGTTCATTTGTTAAAAACTGATGGACCCATAATATTCCCCTCTCAGAATAACTGTGGTATCAAGGCATTAAAAAAAAATGCAAGCCACCTAAGTGGGTCTAGAATCAGTCACTTCCAAAGTATTTTTTAAAATTATGTGTATTAGTCAAAAACTAAAATGAAAGATTATTTTTTCTAAAAAGAAAGCTATTCAGAATTTTTCCAATTGAACAAGAGTATTTTTGCAATCTAAAGCAAACACAACATGTCTAAAGTACTCGTTGAACAAATATTAAATTTTGGAAATGCTCTTCTGTTTTACTAAACTTCATATAATCTGACAGTGTTACTGAAATTCTGCTTATTATTTTGTTTAATAAATAATCTCAAAATATCTATAACGTTAAAAGCAGATCACATTCATTAAATAAATGAAAATCTCACCTTGATAATTTAGATTCACTTTTCTGAAAAGAATAAACATTTCATTAAACTTCAATTGAAGTTTGCCTATTGTCAGATTTATGCAGAAAACTTTTGCCAGAGAATACGTTTGTTCAATGAGAATAAAACTAATTTTGAGTACTCTTATACTTTAGAAGTATTCCATTTTCTAGGAATATTTTAGAAATATATTTATACATCTTGAAGTCAACAAAAAAGAAAGCATAGAGAAAACTGTTTGGAATAGCTTCGCAGAAAACAAATCTCTATGCCTTTACTTGATAAATAACCATTCATACACATTATTATGTTTATATTCATATTTAGTCTTTGAAACTGGTCCCTCAAGAAATACTGAATTAAAGTAATTTTGTAGTAGACTTGAAATTATCTTTTCACTTCGCATACAGCCAGCAATCTGTTGAATCTGAATACCACCATGTGTTTTGTTTTAAAAATTGGTTGTTTAATTTCAACTGTTTTGGAAGGCTTCAGTGGTATCATTCATGCACAGTTCGTTTGCTACAGTCGCTACCTGTCTCACTTCAGCATTTTTTCCGTTTTATGTTATGTGCTTGGTCTTTAAGGCTTTTGGCTTCTTAGAGCCTAGATTAAAATTGTGCCCAGTTTGAATGCTCACTAAACTGTGCTTTTCATACAGTTATAGAATACTGGACTTTATTAGGTTGAATGGTATCTTAGAGGTTAGCAAACTCTTCTCATTTCTTCCAAGGAGGTACCTAAGACCAAGAAAGGTAAAGTAACTTCTCTATGGTTAAATGTGCATTAATAGTGCTGCCAATATGCTCTTCTAACTCACTAAGGCAAAACTCTTCTGATTCTGAAGTTTCTTATTTTGTCAAGTCACCACTCTTCTCATCTCTATACAAACAATATTTGCTTCATGAGCACTTACCCCTCAATGCAGGCAGCAGAGATCGCTCCTTCTTCTCATCACATTTGTTACATTCACTGAAGTACAGCAGTAAGAAGACATCAACAAGAACCCACATCAGTGAAGTGGCTAGAACCACCTTGCAGTAAACAAATCTCCTCATGTCTTCTTTGATTTCTAGTTAACACACAGATTGAAGACAAATGCTACTGTGATAAATCCAAGCCACACAGGTGAACTCCAAGAATAAAGCAGGATGCATTCCACTGCATTAAAAAAGAGAAGAAAATTTCATTAATTGTACACATTTGCATAAATAACATATAATATGAAATGTATGACTTAATGGATGTTCTCAAATACATCAGCACTCAAGCCTTCAAATCCAAAATTAAAAGCCTAAATAAATGAAAGTTGATAGTAAGCTAGTTGGCTAACATTTTAATACCTAATAATAGATCTGCCACTTTTCTACTAGGCCCTTGACAAACTATTTGATTTCTTCAAGTTGTACTGTAATTACCTTAAAGTCTTATCATGATATTCTTTATAGCATAAGATTGTCAAATAGTGCAATTCTGACTTTACTCTAATTCGCTACTTCTGACTAGCCAATAATACTGAAATGGAAATCATCTGGGATACAATATATTCTAGTGACTAAGATCTGGCCTTTGTAGATAGACACATTTTGGACTATACATTTCCTAGGAATGGAAGATTTTCTAAGCCATAGTTTCCTCATATGTGTAATGAGGACAGAAGTGCCAAACCTAAACCTCATTTGTTATGAGGATTACATAAGATGATACTTATAAAGCATCTTGCAGAACAGATAATTATTAAAATATAAAACAGAGCCGGGCACAGTGGCTTATGCCTGTAATCCCAGCACTTTGGGAGGCCAAGGCAGGTGGATCACATGAGGTCAGGAGTTCGAGACCAGCCTGGCCAACATGGTGAAACCTGTCTCTACTAAAATTACAAAAATCAGCCAGGCACGGTGGCACATGCTGCAATCCCAGCTACATCTGCGGCTGAGAGAGAAGAATCACTTGAACCTGGGAGGTGAAGGTTCCAGTCAGCCGAGATCACACCATTGCACTCCAGCCTGGGTGACAAGAGTGAAACTCTGTCTCAAAAAAATAAATAAATAAAAATAAAATAAAAAATATAAATACAAAGGAAAAAATTGTTCTTAAATTCTTAAGCAGAGCAATTACAAGACACAAATCAAATATTACTTAGCCTCCAAAATCCCACCTGATCTGCATAGAAAATATCCACAATAGATGTGTATTTAAAATAGATAGCAAGCATCCAAACAATTTATCAGAGGAGAAAAACATATTAATATAAGTAATGTACAATTATTGGAGCAAGAATTCTAAAGGGTATAGATATGTACATAATTATTAAGAGATAATACCTTATACATATTTGTTTTATTTATACTACATTAAGCATTTTATTTATACTACTACATTTGTTTACCTGGTTAACTAATTTATATCTATAAAGTAATTAAATCATATGAAACATAATCTGATATCATTTGTTACATTTCAAATAATACCAAGTAAAATATAAACTTATTCATGAGAAATAGTAAGTGATGAAGTTTTGACAGAGCTATTTGGGGTGAACAGAATTAAGTGCAAAGACACTTGAAATACTTCATATACCTTTGTCTCAAAAGAATAACATAAAAGTATAATTTGCTGAACACAAGCTCTTTAAATTAACAGCAGCTGACAGCACAAGAAATTCTGTTGCCTGTTATAATGAACCTAAACTAGCAAAAAATTCAAAATTCACATGAAATGTCAGTTAAAAAATAATTATTGTAACAGATTTTATTTTAGTAACTACAAAAAATTACATTTACATTTACTCAGAATATACATATATTAAAAATGGAGAGATATATGTAAATCTAAACATGGATTCCATGACATTTGGGGTTTATTCTTTTTTCTTAGAAAGAAGTGACATGTTATTATATACTTTGTTTCATTTCCACTTTAACTTTCTATAAAAATGATAGCTAAATATTGGAAATCAGCCTCTAAGCCTGAAAATAAGGGAATGATTCTCCCATATTTATTTCCTGTTACTGTGTCCATGCTTTTCTAAATTTGAGATATGAAACAATTTAAGCTATCAGATTTTCTGTTTTAGAGCCAAAGATAGGGTAGATACTTTCAGTTTATTGTAGAAAATAATCCCATGGAGAACTACATATTACACTGATGGTCACTACCTGGCTATCACCAAGTTTAGAAGGAATACCTTATACATAAATGATCCTGGAAGATGTAGACAGCACCATCCCTGGCTCTGTCATCAAATAAAGGGATGACCTTAGGTAGGTATCTTACTTCTCAGTGTTTCATTTGGTTATATTTCCTGCCCCACCCATCTCACAAAATATTGTGAGGCTTAAGCAGGATAAAGAATTTAAAAACTTGTTTAAGAAAAATGAAGAACATTATTATAATAGAAAATCTGAAATCATTTAGCATTACTTAAACATTAAAATGTCTAAGATAAGTCATTTTCTAATAAGAGCCTAACAGTTGAGGTTATTGAGAATTTAATCTTTAGTTATAATAAAAAGTCAAAATTACATGTTATTGCCACTTCAAGCAGTATTCATATTATCCTAATTTCATAGCCTGCTAGTGCTATATATGAAGACATTAGCATGGAAAAAAGTCTAACTACACTATTTCATGTGATAAACTAAGTCGCTGTTTCAACTTCTTATCTAATTAACGAAACAGATTCTCCTTATATTTTTTAAGTTTTTAAATTTTACCTATATCTTGAAAACAGGCTAAACTTTACCCTTCACAGAAATCTAATCCTCTGGTACTTACAAAATAATAATCTCATATATTGTATTTCAACGTTCCTCTTAAGAGAAGAAAACTGAGCAGAAAAATGGTACTTTAAACACAGAATAGGTATCAACATAAGCACAGTTGGTGGCCCAGGTTTATTTAAGAGAATCAGCATCTGTATTATGTTTCTATTCCAGGAAACCCCTATTTATTTGTAAATACTGTTCTGTTTCTCAAACAGTCAGAAAATCCAAGTTTTGCAATATCCCTGGCTCACCAAGCCAATGTGGAGCATGACCAACTTGCATAAACTACAGCCTTTTCTATCTAATACTATTACCCTTTTCCTAATTGTTTTGAAAACATTAAGTAATGATATCAGCAAGACTGTCTATATTATAGAATTTTTACTTGAAAATATGTACTACACTTCCTATCTTTATTAGAAATTGTTTTTAAATATGAGAAATAAAATCTAGATGAAGTTTAAGGTTTTCCTATGTTGGTAAATTAAGAAGAAAAAATGTTTTGTTTTTGCTTTGATTTTTTATTTGTTGTTGTTGCTTAATTAGAAGGTTACTATTTAGGGAATTTACTTTCTATTAGACATATTCTTAATCTGTACTCATAAACATTCTTTTGTAGAAAATTGTGTAATTTGAGCACTGTTTTTAGTCTATTTTATGAGGTTATACTTGAGGTTGCCAATGGATCCTGAAAATTAGTGTTAAAGGCTGCTGGTAATGCTTCCAGAAGTTTCAGGCTCTCAGCACAGTTCAAATGTTTTAAATAGTTACGCAGGAGCTTCTGTGAGCTAATGACCAAATAATTTTGCAGTTTGGTTTATGGGCTGATAAATGTAGTAAGCATTGAAAAAATACCACAAATTAGCTTCAGATCTAACTAATAAGAAAACAGATCTTTGCATGAGTAAAGATAAAAAATTGGCCAGGCATGCTGGCTCACACCTATAATTCCAGTACTTTGGGAAGCCGAGAGCAGTGGATCACCTGAGGTCAGGAGTTCAAGATCAGCCTGGCCAACATGGTGAAACACTATCTCTACTAAAAATACAAAAATTAGCTGGGTGTGGTGGCAGACGTAATCCCAGCTACTCGAGAGGCTGAGGCAAGAGAATCACTTAAACCTGGAGGGTAGGGCCTGCAGTGAGCTGAGATCATGCCCTTGCACTACAGCCTGGGTGAAAGGGTGAGACTCTGTCTCAAAGGAAAAAAAAATAAAGATTAACTTAAACCCAGGAAATCCACTCACAGCCTAATCCAAAGTGTCCGCTGTAATAACCACATAACACTAAAAGATAAACTAAGAGACAAAGAAGCCAACAAATACAATGCTGAATGAATGCCTTTTACTAAAAGGTGGTAGGAGAGAAGCAATAAACAGAACTAAAACAAACAAAAAAGTCCTCATTTGCATATAAACTAAGGGAAAAGAGAATATTAATATCATATAATTCAACTCTTGGGAGAACCTAACATAGGCTACAAAAGAAAACATTTCAGAGTTACATTGTCATGATTTGAGTCTGGGTTCCAACACTCATTAATTATGTGACTTGATTCAAGTTCCTTAAATGTTTAATGCCTTGGTTTTCCTATTCACAAAATGTGAATGGTGGTAGCTACCTTGTAAGGCTAGGATGAGTACAGGGATGTAACATGTAACCTCTTATAATAGTGCCTGGCACGTAAGAACTCAATATACATTCATTATTATTAGTAGTAGTAACACATATTGTTATCATCAGAAACATCATTCAAAGAGCCAGAAAAAATAATAAGGATTCTCCTTGCCCACCCTTGCAGAAGCACTGCATGTTCAGTGTGTAGGTGTTCAGGGGATTGGAGAACAAGAGCACCACAGGACAGAACTATTTTAGATGTAGTTTCTAATGTGGTATGAGTTACACAAGGTTTTACAATAGTGAAAACTTACTGAACTGTGCACTTAAGACCAGAGCATTTCACTCTCTGTAAATTGTACCTCCCTTTTTAAGGAAAAATAGGATAAAATGACTATGTAGGTATCACATAATTCCCTAATATCATCACCTTTTGGTTAATTAAATAAATTAGAGTCACAAGTTCAACAGATAAAAGAGTTTCTATTTAATGCCTTTCTGATCGCATTACCTACATTACCAGTCATTTAGGTATCCTGGCTGTTCCTTAAATATGTTAATTACTAGCCTGCCTCAGGGCATGTGCACTTGTGCCTTCTTTGCCCAGTAATATGTTCATGGCTCCCTGCACTTGTTTCCTTCAGATCTCCCTTCCTGCTCAAATGTCACATCACAAAGGGCCTTCTTTTCAGCCCATACAAAACAGCACACACACCTTAGTCATTCTCTATCTTCTCGCTCCACTTAATTTTCCTTCTTAGCAATTATCATCCCCAGTTTATTGAAAAATTAATTCTTTGGTTTGTTTCCCACTTGACCCCTTTCTTAAATGGTAAACCATATAAGAACAGGATTACACTTCTCTTGCATATGCCCTCTCTCACTCCAATAGATTTAAATTTTAAAACTCCAACATTTCTTGTTATGGGCTGAATTGCCATTGCCCTTCACATTTCAAAAATTCATGGATTCAAGTCCTAACTGCCGGTGTCATAGAAGGGGACTATATTTGGAAATAGAGGATTTGAAAAGGTAATTAGACAAAATGAGGTGAGATGGGTGGACCCTGTTCTAATATGACTGTTATCTTTCAAGGAGGAGATTAGGACACAGGAAAACCATGTGAAGACACAGAGAGAAGACAAAGATTTAACAACCACAAAAAGAGGCCTCAATAAAATCAACATTGCTGACATCTTGATTTTGGACTTCTAGCCTCCAGAACTGTGAGAGAAAACAAATTTCTGTTGTTTAAGGCACCCAGTCTGTGGCATTCCTTATGGCAGCCCCTGCAAATTAATACACTGGCTAGTCAAATCTACTTTCCTGTACTCCACTTCTGCATGCAAACAGGTGAACACAGCTGCATGAAACTCCCAAATTATTCCACCTCTTCTCATTTTAAATCTATAAGCCCACACTGCAGTGGAGCCCAAATCAATCACCATCTTTCAGACAACTATTTTGCAGCTTATTTGACATTTTCATATGGTCATCTCCACGTGTCTTTAACTTATGGCTGATCACTATGCATCTACATTTAACAGAGAAGATACAAACAATCAGAAAAGAATTTTGCATACTGCCATGTTAAATGTATCAGTTTGCTTCTTTATATTACCACCATACCAAACAAGTCCAATTGTTACCATGGATGAATTGTCCCTTTAAAGAATGCAATACCCTCCGCTCTCAATATTTAAGGATTTTACTCATGCACTTCTCTAACAAGTCATTTTTACCAATATGCAAAGATGTTATATTAATTACAATCTTTCAATAACCTAATTTCACCATACATCCTTCTTCAGGTACCCCTACATCCATCTGTTCACCCTTAAAGTAAAACTTTTTAAAATTATTATGTATGTCTACACATTCCTTATCCTCCCATCTCTCTTAAACTGAATAGGCTTTAGGTCCTGCCACTATGTGGAAACCTTATGTGATAAGGTCGTAGTCAAATCCAATGATCAACATTTAATCATTATCTTACATAAAGCCTTAGCAGCATTTGGTAAGTGCTGGCCAAAAACTGTGTACTCCTTTCTAGCAACTCTTTTCTTTCACATTCCATATTTGATTATGCAGCAAATTCTGTTGGCTCTACTTTCAGATTTGAGCCACTTTTCACCAATTCCACCACTACAACTATAGCCAAGCAGCCATCAGAATTTTAAAATACCGCCTCAGATTCTTAAAAAAAATAAATAAAAATAACAGTTTTGTTGAGACGTAATTCATATATCTGATAATTCACTCATTTAAAGTATACAATGCAATATAGTCACACCGTTGTGTGTCTATCACCACAAACAATCTTAGAGTATTTCCTTTCCTCAAAAAGTAAACCACTCCCCAATGCTAGAACCCTCAATCCTACCATCATTCATAGCCATAGATAACCACTAATCTGAGTATCTAGGAATTTTCCTATTTTGAATATTTCAGATAAAATGAATCATACAGTATGTTGCCTTTATGACTGTCTTCTCTCACTTAGAACAATCTTATTAAAGTTCATTCACATTGCAGCATATACAAGTACTTCATTTCTTTTTATTGTCAAATAATATTTTATTATATAGCTATATACATTTTATTTATCCATTCATTAGTTGATACATATGTGTTCTTTCTACCTTTCGACTATTTTGAAAAATTTAAACTGTGAACATTTATTTGTAAATTTTCTGTAGGCATATTTTCATTGTTCTTGGGTATATACCTAGGAGTAAAATTGCCTGATCATATGCTATGACTTAGCATCTTAAATATACCCCCATTATAATCTAATCTTCACACAAAAGGCAGGTTGATCCTGTTAATATTTAAATGTAATTAGATCCCTTCCCTGTTCTGCTCATTACTGATCAACGGCTTCTATCACATTTAAAATAAATCTGAAATACTATCCTTGGACTACAACACAAGTATGGTTCGAATTTGAGAAGAGATGGTGGGAATAAGAATATTTATGGCTCTTTTTCATAAGGGTGCCTACATCACCATCCTACCTTATTTCAGGTTACAGGGCTGCTGTTTCAGGCCAATCAGTCACCTCCAGCCACACCACTGTGGCCCATGAAACTAAACTGGATCTTATTTGCTGGTTTCCAGACCATCTACAGTCTGGCAACATTGTACCATTTGTTGCAAAGGTCACCTAATAATAAAATGATAGTCAAGGTATTAGATTTTCCAAACTCACTATTAAGCATTATTTATTTATTTAGAGACAGAGTCTCACTCTGTTGCCCAGGCTGGAATGCAGTAGTGCAATCTTAGCTCACTGCAACCTCTGCCTCCCTGTTGAAGCGATTCTTCTGCCTCAGCCACCTGAGTAGCTGGGACTACAGATGCATGCCAACATGCCCAGCTAATTTTTGTATTTTTAATAAAGACAGGGTTTCACCATATTGGTCAGGCTGGTCTCGAACTCCTGACCTCATGATCTGCCCGCCTCGGCCTCCCAAAGTGCTGGGATTACAGGCATGAGCCACCACGCCTGGCCACATTTTATGGTTTATTAGATTTTCCACACTCACTACTATTCAGTGTTTCAAATAACCTCTTCAAAAACTTACTGGAAAAAAAAATATGTAATCAATCCTCTCATCTTCCCCTGGTCTACCCACTCTAAAGTAGTTGACTCACTGAATATGGCCTTTTCAAGAACAAGTTTATATTCCCTTAATCTCTTATTGGGTAATAATCAGGATTAAAAGGGTAGAAAATCATATATAACTATTTTAATATATGGAATTCCACCCTAACTGTGTCAGCCTGGTTGGTATGCCTTTAGGTGGCAGCCCAGACGAAAGCGAATCTAGGGTCCTCAAACTAAATTCTCAATCAGCCACCTGAATTCTTTTGTTGGACTGAAATAGTTCCAGATCATAAGAATACTAAGCACTTGACTGAGTATACAATTGTCCCTTGGTATCCACGAGGTTTGGATGCAGGAATCCCACGGATGCCAAAATTCACAGATGCTCAAGTCCATTATATAAAATGGCATAGTATTTGTATATAACCTATGTACATATTCCTCTAGACCTTAAGTCACTTCTAGATTACTCATAACACTAATACAATGTAAGTACCATGCAAATAGTTGTTATGCTATATTGTTTTTATTTGTAATTTTACTGTTGTATTTCTATTTTTATTGTGTTATTTTGCAAATATTTGCAATCAAAGGTTACTTGAATCTGTGGATGCATAAACTGCAGATCCAGAGGGCAACTCTACTTACTGCTAACTGAATCCTTCTACAATGGCCTATGTGGGCAAACATGGGAAGTATAATGGGTCTCTGTATATTTTGTAAAAATATCTTTGTTCAACTTGCATTTAACACTTCCATATCAAAACTCTGGGTTAGATTAATAGAGGATTGGGGAGAAGAATGGTGAAGTTATACTGAAATAGGGCACACAAAATTTCCTGGCTATGGATAAAGCAGTAACTCTGACATCTGGGGAAGAAATGGCTTGTACATCAAGAGTTGTGAAGAAGAGGATGTTTTAATTAATGCTCTCTTTGTCACCTAGATCCAAAATCAGAGCCTGGCAAAATAATCATATGGCCTGCCTGAGTGAAATAGCATCTATTGCTGACCATCCAGCCTGCTGTTCCATTTGTCATTTCATCCAAGTGCTATGAAACAGAAAAACTCACATGGGCATGGCCAGTTCTAAACTGTCCTGCTGTGCCTGATGCCATAAATGACTGCTCCCAAAAACATACACCATCTCCCACCTAAAGAATCACAAGAACTTGCATACCATTGTTTCTATCTGGCTGTAGAAATTCACTGGCTTCTTCTGATGTCAAAGCACTTTGGCTTATGCCATTTATACAATCCTGGCTACAACTTCAATGACATGGAACATGCTTAATCAGACCAATGTAATGATGATCCAAATAAAGCTTAATAAAAAATCCTGAACTGGACAGACTTGTGTTCCTTTGGGCTGTATGTTTGCATATGGTCAGAATGAGCTGTGGACCACCTTTCCATGGAAATTCAGATTCTTTTAAGTAAATTATCTATTGCAGTGATAACCAAAGATAAGCCAATCTATGTAAACTCCCTTGTATCAGTTGTGCTGGATAATATATTGTTCTTAGACTACTACAATTTGGCTTTATAGAATAAAATCTGTTGATATCCTTCTAGACTCATTTAAAGTGACTGAGTCCAAGCCCATGGGAAATATGAGTGAAGTTAAGCCTACAGGTTGGTCTAATCCTGTTGCTAGATGTTCTGTTAATAATATCCTTATATAAATACTGTATGAGAAAAACTAAATGGATTTGACCCCAGCCTCTGTCATATTATTTAAGGTGTTCAATGGAGTGGCATACTCACATGAAAATTCACCAAAAGTCAACACGATGGAAGATCAAAGAGTGGATATCATTGAGACACTCCTCCCCTCTCATAAACTCCTAAATTTCTTATCGGGGATGGGGAGAATGCAAGGCCCCAAACACTCCAGGCCACTTTTCATAACTGTGTTTGCAGTAAGGAATATTGAAAAATGACCAGCTTGGCCAATATGGTGAAACTCTCTCTCTGCTAAAAATGCAAAAATCAGCCAGGCGTGGTGGCGGGTGCCTGTAATCCCAGTTACTGGGGAGGCTGAGGCAGAGAATTGCTTGTACCCAGGAGGTGGAGGTTGCAATGAGCCAATAAAGCACCGCCACTGCTCTCAAGGCTGGGTGACAAGAGTGAGACTGTGTCTCACACACACACACAAAAAAAAAAAAAAAAAAGAAAGAAAAAGAAAAGAAGATCTGTCAAAAAACATATGCTCCTGAATGACTTTTGGGCAAACAAACAAATTAAGACAGAAATTAAGAAATTCTTCAAAACTAAGGAAAATAAAGATGCAACGACACAGCTAAAACATTATTAAGAAGAAAGTTTATAGCACACATGAAAAATTAAATGATCTCAAATTAACAACATAACAACACTCTTAAAGGAATGAGTAAAACAAGGGCAAACTCACATCAAAGCAAGCAGAAGAAAAGAACCAGAAACAGAGCTAAAATGAACTAAATCAAGATGTGAAAAAACACAGAAAAGAACAATGAAGCCAAAAGTTAGTTATATGATAGAATAAATAAGATTAATAGACCACTAGTTAGAACAATAAAGAGAGAAAAGTAAAACAAACACAATCATAAGTGACAAAGGTGACATTACCACTAATTCTACAGAAATACAAAAAACCCTCAGATACTATTATAAACACCTCTATTAACACAAACTAGAAAACAGAAGAAATGGATACATTCCCAGGTGAGTTCCAAAATTGAATAAGTAATAAAAAAACCTAACAACCAAATAAAGCCCTGGATGAGAGGGATTAACAGACAAATTCTATCAGACATATAAAGAACTTGTGCCAATCTTACTGAATCTCTTCCCAAAAATTGAGGAAGAAATCCTCCCCAACTTATTCTATCGGGCCAGTATCATTATCATACCAAAACCTAAAAAGAAACACAATGAAAAGAGAAAATATCAGGCCAATATCCCTGATAACCATAGATGTAAACATCTTCATAGATGTAAAAACAACATACCAGCAAACTGAATCCAGCAGCACATCGAAAAGCTAATCCACCATGATCAAGTAGGCTTTATTCCTAGGATGCAAGGTTGGTTCAACATACGCAAATCAATAAACATGCTTCAACACATAAACAGAACTAAAATTAAAAACCACATGATCATCTTGACAGACACAGAATAGGCTTTCAATAAAACTCAACATGTCTTCATGTTTAAAACCTTCAACAAACTAGGCATAAAATGAATATACCTTAAATTAAGAGCCACCTTTGCACAGCCAACATCATAATGTATAGGCAAAAGCTGGAAACATTTTCCTTAAGATCCAGAATAAGACAAGAACATACACTCTCACTACTCCTATTCAGCATAATACTGGGAGTCCTACTGAGAGTAATCAAGCAAAAGGGAGAAATAAAAGTTATCCAAATAGAAAGAGAGGATATAAAAGTATCTCTGTTTGTGGACAATATGATTTTATACTAGAAAACCCCACAGTCTCTGCCAAAAGACTACTAGATCTGATGAACAACTTCAGGAAAGTTTCAGTATGCAAAATCAATGTACAAAAATTAATAGCATGTTTATACACCAATAATGTCCGAGCTGAGATCTAAATCAAAGAGGCAATCCCATTCACAATAAACACACACACACACACACACACACACACACACACACACACACACACACACACACACGTTAGGAATATAGATACCCAGGGCAGTGAAATGTCTCTACACTGAGAATTAAAAAACATTGCTGAAAGAAATAAGAGATGACACAAATGGTTAAACATTCTACGTTTATGAATAGAAGAATCAATATTGATAAAATGGCTATACTGTCCAAAGCAATTAATAGATTCAATACCATTCCTATCAAATTACCAAGGACACTCATCATAGAATTAGGAAAAACTATTCTAAAGTACATATGGAACCAAATAAGAGCTCAGATAGCCAAAGCAATCCTAAGCAAAAAGAACAAAGGTGGAAGAATCATACTACCTGACTTCAAACTATACCACAAGACTACAGTAACCAAAACAGCATGGTACTCACTGGTACAAAAACAGACATAGACCAATGGAACAGAAGAAAGAACCCAGGAAAAAAGCCATACACATAAACAGCCATATGGTCTTCAACAAGTCAACAAAAACTAGCAAAGAAGAATGGACTTCCTATTCAATAAATGGTACTGAGATAACTGGCTAGTCATATGCAGAAAACTGAAACTCAACCCCTTCCTTTCACCATATGTAAAAGTCAACTCAAGATGGATTATAAACTTAAATGTAAAGCCTAAAACTATAAAAACTCTAGAAGATAACCTAGGAAATACCACTCTGAACATAGGTCCTGGCAAAAATTTCATGGTGAAGATGTCAAAAGCAATTACAACAAAAACAAAAATTGCCAAGTGGGACTTAATTAAATCAAAGAGCTTCTGCAAAGCAGAAAACAGACAACCCTCAGAAAGGAAGAAGAGATCTATAAACTATGCATCCCTCAGAGATCTAATATTCACAATCTATAAGGAACTTAAATAAACAAGCAAAAAACAAACCATTAAAAAGTGAACAAGAGACATGGACAGTTCTCAAAAGAAGGAATATATGTGACCAACAAACATAAGAAAAAACGATCCATATCACTAATAATTAGAGAAATGGAAACCAAATCCACAATGAGATACCACCTTACACCAGTGGAATGGCTATTAAAAATTCAAAAATAACAGATGCTGGTGACGTTGCAGAGAAAAGAGAACATTTATAGACTGCTAATGAGAATGCAAATTAGTTCAGCCAATGGAGAAAGCACTTTGAAGATTTCTCAAAGAACTTAGAACTACCATTTGACCCAGCAATTTCATTAGTAGGTATATACCCAAAGGAATCTAAGTCACTTTACTATTAAGACATATACATGTGCATGTTCACTGCAGCACTACTCACAATAGCAATGGCATGGGATCAACCTAGATTCCCATAACTGGTAGATTGGATAAAGAAAATGTGCTACATATACACCATGGAATACTATGCAGCCATGAAAAGGACAAAACCATGCATTTTGCAGCAACATGGATGGAGCTGGAAGCCATTATCCTAAGAGAATTAAAAACAGAAACAGAAAACCAAATATAGCATGTTCTCACTTATAAGTGTAAGCTAAACACTGAGTACATATAGATATAAAAAAGAAAAAATAGACACCAGGGCCTGCTTGAAGGCGGGGGGCACGAGGAGGGTAAGTACTGAAAAACTACCTTTTGGATACTATTCTCATTACCTGGGTTATGAAACAATCTGTACACCAAACCACCACAACCTACAATTTACCCAAGTAACAAACCTGCAGATGCCCCTGCAAACCAAAAATAAGTGTTGCAAAGAAAAGTAAAATGCATATTCTAATTCAGTAGGGCTAGGATAAGGCTGGGGATTGCACATGTCTAACAACCTGGGGTGATGCTAGTACTGTGGCCCACTGGACCTCACATTGTCTGATAGGCAGGTTCTGTGATGTATTTTCATCTTTTCTCTTGAATTAAATAAAAAGACAAATAAGTGATTAAAATAAACAGATAACAAGACATAATTCCTGCTTTCTGTCTTAGGATTCAGGAAGGGAAATAGAGCAGTAGATTAGGGATAAGAAAGTGGATGTATGAAACATATAGAGTGATTCCAAGATGTAAAACTCTTAACAGATAGTTTTTGTACACAACTACTAATGTTGAGAGAATGAAGTGACAAACAATAATTGGCCACAGAGTGAGTTATAGAGAATATTTAGAGAGCAGTAACATTTTTATAATGCAGATGTCATGTGTCAAGGCAGTTTGTTACACATAGGTCTCTTCAGCCATGCTTGAATTTAGGAATATCCATTCTATGAAGATGCTATGGCTATCAAAACCTAAAAGATATGATAGTGAAATTTTAAAGGCAATAGATTATTATTACAATGTAATGAAAGTAAGAAGTCTTCATAAAGCTTGTGAAAAGGAATATATGAGCCTCGAAAAGATAATGAAATTATTTTAAAAATCCTATTCATCCACAAAAAAATGTTCATAGCTCATTTGTTATAGTGTTTAATGACTACCCAGTATTAATCTTGTAACACAGCAAACCAATGGTTCAAGCTTGTTCATTAATAGTAACCAAGAGGGGAAGAGAGATATTCAGAATGTTCAAGTAGATATAAAACTAGAGATTTAAAAGAACACTAGCGCATTTAGACGGTTCCCAGAAGACGCCTATCAGCTGTCTGTCCATCTTCTGCCATAAATCTTCTGATTAAAAAGAAAATAAATGTTTCCACTGAGACATCAAACCATTAGAAAATCTTAACCTCAGCTTCTTAGTTGGCCTTAAGGCTTCTGAATTCTTCATCACAAAATATGTAAGGAATGAATTACAAGTGTTCTTTCCTTGAAATGTGTAGAATAATGTGGTTATTTCTTATCTAGGCTTCCATTTCAAAATAGGGGCATTTATTTGTAGAAATAATAAGGAAAAGTATTAGATTATCTTGTAAAATTGTATCAGAGTCACTCTGACTAGTCCAGTTGACAATTAATGGGAGATAGGAAGTGAAATAAAGTCAAACAAAAGCACAGAACACTAGATACAAAAGAACCCCCAGTAGCACAAAGGAGAGATGAAGAAGGGGCTTTTCCACAGGGTATTCTAGAGGCATACTAAAATTGCACAAATGTAAACAACATTTTATTTGTCTGCTCATATATTTTAATGACTGATTTTAACCACATCTTATCTATGGAATAAATGTACTCTTAAACTAGTTAATGAAGTATTAATAGGTGAAATTGTCATCTTCTTCCACTAGGGGAAAAAAACAAAACAATTCATTAAAGCTTATATAAACTTTCTTAATAATTTGACTTAGAGCTTCAGTATGTTTTCCCTGCACATTTCCTGGTAACGTTATCGATCATAAGTTAAGTGCCTTAAAAGACAGGCAATTAGAGGGAAGAAGTAAATAATTACATAAAGAACTAAATATTCAAAATATTGAATGATTACTCTCCAATTAATTAACAGTAAAGTAAAGGTATCAAGTCCCCGTGGAGTTAAAATTCATATTCTTATTAGCAAAGCAAATTTGTTATATAATATTGCTGAAGACAATTTGTTAATCAATATAAAGCAAATAAATAATGGAGTGTATAATCCATTAACAGAAAACACAGAGATGCTATAAAATAAGAAAGTCTGCCACAATTATAAGAAAAAAGGAAAAAATACAATGTAAGATGTAACAGTTAAGCAGAGATTACCATTATGTGTACAGCACATAAAAAACAAACATGCAAACAAAGCAACATTTTCCCTATCATCTGGCAAAATTTCCAATTAATTTAATCAATAATTGCACATATTAAAGGATTATAAATAAAAATTAAATACTATTTGTAACAAAATTATATTTTACTGAAGATGGGATAAATGGGTCCTTTCTTTCTTTGCAGATGGAAACGTTAAATTGGTAAAAATGTTTTTGGAAATAAATAGGGTTTATTAAAAATAAGATTTTTGACCTATTTTCTTAAAAATTATCATATGCTTTGAACTAATAATTTCTCTACTGAACACTCTTTTAAATATCCCATATTAGAGAAAAGGTTTTAAGGTAAGAGGTATTATGACACTATTTCACTATTTTTTTTTTAAATTACGCTGTCTACTTATGTAGGTAGTATGATTGCAATGTTTTTAACTTATAAAAGCATTGAAAAAACGTGCAAATGTAGGAATTTTCTTTGTACTCCTCTGATTAGTTCTGTGATTTTCTGTAGTAACTAGAAATAGTATCTATAACCTGAATAATGGGGAAAATACATGTTTTATTTTAAAGTAATAAGAAAATCACCAATAATAGTGATACAGACTACATTTCTGACTCATTTGATATTTGTGCTGATGTGTATGTGAGTATATGTGTGCACACACAGTCATGAACACCATGCAAATATAGACCAACAGACCCAAAGAACTGTCGAGGGTTATTCAGAAAACAGAATAAATGAGAAAGAAAAAGAGAACAGAATTCCCTGTTACAAAGTCTGATTTAAGTAATCTGTTTCTAAAATACTAACTTTTCCTAGTCTCTAGTATACAGACTCTGGAAAGATAAAAGTTTGCCTCAAATGTCAAATTATTTTAAAACTCCACATTCTTCTGAAGGAAATAGCTAACATTCAAACCTGGACTCTTACTACAACTTCAGGAACTATCTTTTCCTAGTTGTATTTGTGGTTTTTGTTTCAAACAAACATAACCTTCAATCCATCTGGACCATATTTAAAGTGATTACTGAAAGTGGAGAAGACTACTCACTTCAAGTACTCTCACCATTACAGCCTGTATTTCCCACGAATCCAACTAAATCTTTAAAAAAGTCAAGAAATTCTATATTCAACTCATGTAAACAAATTTTAATATACTGAAAATATATATACTTGGACTTCAGAACATTATTATTTTTATACAATTTAGATTGAAATCACATGCAACTTGAGGCATCTGAGACCCTTAGTGATTTTTGCTTTAGAAAACCATTGTCTCCTATCAGTAGTATAATATAATTTTAAAAAATCATGACTGACAGGCAAGAGAAAGAAATAAAGAGTATTTGAATAGGAAGAGAGGAAGTCAAACTATTTTTGTTTGCAGGTAGCGTGATCCTATATCTAGAAAATACCATCATCTCAGCCCAAAAGTTACTTAATCTGATAAGCAACTTCAGCAAAGTCTCAGGATACAAAATCAATGTGCAAAAATCACTAGCATTCCTGTACACCAACAATAGGCAGACAGCCAAATCACGAAAGAACATCCATTCACAACTGCCACAAAAAGAACAAAATACTTAGAAACACAACTAACAAGAGACATGAAGGACCTCTTCAAGAACTACAAAGCACTGCTCAAAGAAATGAGAGATGATACAAACAGATGGAAAACATTCCATGCTCATCAATAGAAAGAATCAATTCATGAAAATGGCATACTGTCTAAAGCAATTTATAGATTCAGTGCTGTTTTCATTAAGTTACCATTGATATTCCTCACAGAATTAGAAAAAAAAAGAATTTAAAAATTCATATGGAACCAAAACAGAGCCCAAATAGCCAAGGCAATCCTAAGCAAAAAAAAAAAAAAAAAAAACTGGAGACATCATGCTACCCGATGCCAAACTCTGCTACACAGCTAAAGTAAGCAAAACAGCATGGTACTGGTACAAGAACAGACACACAGACCAATGAAACATAATAGGGAACCCACAAATAAGACTGCACACCTACAACTATCTGATCTTTTACAAACCTGACAAAAACAAGCAATGGGGAAAGAATTCCTATTTAATAAATAGTGCGGGGAGAACTGGCTAGCCATATGCAAAAAACTGAAATTGGACCCCTTCCTTATAGCACATACAAAAATAAATTCAAGATGGATTAAAGATTTGTCTATAAACCCAAAACTATAAAAACCCTAGGAGACTACCTAGGCAATACCATTCAGGACATAGTCACAGGCCAAGATTTCATGACAAGGATGCCAAAAGCAATTGCAATAAAAGAAAAAATTAACAAATGGGATCTAATTAAACTAAAGAGCTTCTGCACAGCAAAAGAAATTATCAACAGAGTAAACAGACAACCTACAGAATGAGAGAAAATTTTTGCAATATGTCCAACTGACAAAGGCCTAATATCCAGCATCTATAAGGAACATCAGAAAATGTACAAGCAAAAAAAAAAATCCCATTAAAAATTATGCAAAGATCATGAACAGACACTTTTCAAAAGAAGCATACATGTGGCCAAAACAAATACGACAAAAAGCTCAACATCACTGATCATTAGAGAAATGCAAATCAAAACCTCAGTGAGATATCATCTCACGCTAATCAGAATGGCTATAATTAAAAAGTCGAAAAACAAATGTTCATGAGGTCGTGGAGAAAAAGAAATGCTTATACATTGTTGGTGGGAGTGTAAATTAGTTCAACCATCGTGGAACAGTGTGGCAATTCCCCAAAGACCTAGAGGCAGAAATGCCATTTGACCTAGCAATCTCATTACTGGCTATATACCCAAAGGAATATAAATTATTCTATTATAAAGATACATACACACATATGTTTATTGCAGAACTATTCACAATAGCAAAGACACAGAATCAATCTAAATGTCCATCAACAATAGACGGGAGAAAGAAAATTGGTACATATACACCATGGAATACTATGCAGCCATAAAAAGGAACGAGATGATGCCCTTTGCAGGAACATGGATGTTGCTGGAGGCCATTATTCTTAGAAAACTAATGCAGAACAGAAAACCAAATACCACCTGTTCTCATTTATAAGTGGGAGCTAAAGGATGAGAACATATGGACACATAGTGGCAAACAAGACACACCAGGGCCTGAGGGTGGGTAGTGGAAAGAAGAACATCAGGAAGAATAGCTAATGGATGCAGGGCTTAATACATAGGCAATGGGATGATCTGAGCAGCAAACACCATGGCACACATTTACCTATGTAACAAATGTCCTGCACATGTACTCCAGAACTTAAATATCTGCATGTACTGCAGAATTTATGTCCTGCACATGTACTCCAGAACTTAAAAGTAGGAAATTATAAAAAATCATGATTGAGGTTTAACAAAAATAATCATGTTCCAAAATCAAATCAATATGAAGAAACGACTCTCCCTGTTAAAAGCAAACTAGAGTATGACTTTATCCAGAAACCAAAAGTTACACAACTAATACAGTCATAGTACATAACTAATATAATCAGTTCTACTATAATTTGCTATTAATCCAGCAGAACAGCAATCAACATTTTATTTTCCTTTGTGCTTCACATTTCTTGAAAAGACATGCACAAAGGAAGCAATCTGAATTAATAAAGCCTATTAATTAATATATATATTTTTCCATTTTTAAATGTCTAATCTAAAAGTGTTATTTCAGGCTGGGCACAGTGGCTCATGCCTGTAATTTCAGCACTTTGGGAGACCAACGCAGGAGGATCACCTGAGGTCAGGAGTTTGAGACCAGCCTGGCCAACATAATGAAATCCCATCTCAACTAAAAATACAAAAATTAGTCATGTATGGTGGTGGGTGCCTGTAATCCCAGCTACTGCAAAGGCTGGAGCAGGATAATTGCTTGAACCTGGGAGGTGGAGGTTGAAGTGAGCCGAGATTGAGCCACTGCACTCCAGCCTGGGCATTACTAGCAAAGCTCTGTCTCAAAAAAATAACAAAAAATAAAAAATAAAATGCTATTTCAAATGACCTTATTACTTTAACATAATTATTAAATATTTCTGAGTTTCTAAAATATGCATTTCCATTGATCACTTTGTGCCCATCATTGCCAATTAAAGCAATTTCTGAAAATAGTTTTTCTTTCTATATTATTCACCAGAAGTTAGCTGTGAGGAACATGGTACTAGACCAAGAAAGGTGGAGAGTAAGGGCTGGGGAAGGAATGATTATCACCTTATCTAAGTTTACCTCAACCATAAAGTTTCCTTTCTTAAAATGAGATCTTTATAATTGATATGATAGAGGTGAGAAGCAATTAGTTTTTAACAGACAGCTTTTCTTATTATAGTTTATTTTTGAGTCAAGGTCCAAATTCTAAAAGGAAACAGTCCATACATTTTCTGTAAAGATTATATAGTTTTATAGCTGAAATGGGAAAGGTATAAAGCTTCAAGATCAAAATATCTGTTTAGTCCAAGGAAAAGCATCCATTATTTATGTGGCTGAATGATTATAATATTTTCCTTTGATTTTGAAAAGCATACTAAATACTTTCCAACAACTGATTGACATCAGAAAAAATCAGTAGGTGTGCTCTAGTTCAAAGTCTCTTATCTATTAATTTCTGTGAAATGAAACAGTGTTCAAACTGAGAAAAAATATTGGTATGATTCCCCTTCCTGCAAAAAACCATAATCAGTACAAAAATTCTCTGATTTCCCACATCCATTCAGCTCCACTCCAGCAGAACAGTGATCAACATTTTATTTTCCTTTCTGTTTCACATTTCTGGCAAAGATATGTACAAAGACAGCAATCTAAATTAATAAAGCCTACTAACCAACACACGGATTTTTTTCTTTATGTCATTTTAATTCCTGGTTATTCCACTCCTCATATTTTTAAAATTATAGATGTCTTTAACATATTTAAATTATGTTTCTCCTTATATTTCTAATATCCTTTTATTATTCATTTTATTTCCTGTCCATAGTCTTTTTTCAATTATAAAAATCATCTGACCTGCATTTTTTATTTCGGTTTTTAATTGGCTCTGCAGGATATGTTTGTTAATTGTCCATTTGTCAATTGTTTCTGCCATCTTTTTCAAATTTACTGTATTTTCTTCCTCTACCATGGAGAAAAAAACTGTCTCTCTTGGCCATCCCAGTATTTCTTCATAGCCTCTACTTGCATTCTATCTCCCTTACTCTTACATAAACTCTTAGGCATTTTTTTTTATTATTATAACTTTTATTTTAGGTTCAGGGGTACATGTGCAGGTTTGTTATATAGTAAACTGCTCGTCACAGGGGATTGGTGTGCAGATTATTTCATCACCCCAAAACAAACATATTACCCAATAGGTCTTCTTCTGATCTTTTCCCTCCTCCAAAACTCCACCCTCAAGTAGGCCTTGGCGCCTGTTTTTCCCCTTTGTTGTCCATGTGTTCTCGTTTAGCTCCCACTTATAAGTGAGAACATGCAGTATTTGATTTCCTGTTCATGTGTTTTTTGTTGGTTTTTTTTGTGGGTTTTGTTTTTTGGTTTTTGTTTTTTGTTTTGAGATGGTGTTTTATTCTCATTGCCCAGGCTGGAGTGCAACGGTGCCATCTTGGCTCATCGCAACCTCCGCCTCCTGGGTTCAAGCAATTCTCCTGCCTCAGCCTCCTGAGTAGCTGGGATTATAGGCATGCGTGTCATGCTCAGCTAATTTTCTGGGTTTTTTTTCTTAGTAGAGACAGGGTTTCCTCATTTTGGTCTCAAACTCCTGACCTCAGGTGATCCACCTGCCCAGAATAATGGCCTCCAGTTCTATCCACGTTATTGCTAAGGATATGATCTTTTTTATGGCTATACAGCATTTCATGTTGTATATGTTCCATATTTTCTTTATTCAGTCTACCATTGATGGGCATTTAAGTTGATTTCAGGTCTGATACTGTGAATGGTGCTGCAATGAATACGCACGTACATGTGTCTTTACAGTAAAGTGATTATATTTTGGACATATACTCAAAAATGGGATTGCTGCATTGAATGCTAAGTCTTTTTCAAGTTCTTTGAGAAATCATTACGCTGCTTTCCACAATGGTTGAACTAATTTACACGCTTATCAGCAATGTATAAGTGTTCCCTTTTCTCCACAACTTTTCAGCATCTGTTATTTTTGACTTTTTAGTAATAGCCATTCTGACTAGTGTAAGATGGTATCTCACTGTGGTTTTGATTTGCATTTTTCTAATGATCAGTGATGTTGAGTATGTTTTCATACGCTTGTTGGTCACATATATGTCTTCTCTTGAAAATTGTCAGTTCATGACCTTTGCCCGCTTTTTAATGGGTTGTTTTTCCTTGTAATTTTGTTTAAGTTCCTTAAAGATTGTGGATATTTGACCTTTGTTCAAATATCCAGAATCTGTTCAAATTTGCATAGTTTGCAAATATTTTCTCCCTTTCTTTAGGTTGTCTGTTTATTCTGCTGAAAGTTTCCTTGGCTTTGCAGATGTTCTTTAGCTTAAGTAGGTCTCATTTGTCAATTTTTGTTTTTGTTGCAGTGGCTTTGGCACTTCTGTCATAAAATCTTTGCCAGTTTCTACATCCAGCATGGTATTTCCTAGGTTGTCTTCCAGGGTTTTTATAGTTTTGAGTTTTAAATTTAAGTCTTTCATTTATCTTGAGTTGATATTTTTATGTGGTGTAAAGAAAGAGTCCAGTTTTAATCTTCTGCATATAGCTAGCCAGTTATCTCAACACCACTTATTGAATACAGATTCCTTTCCCCATTGCTTGTTTTTGTTATCTTTGTAGAAGATCAGATGGTTGTGTGCTGCCTTATTTCTGGATTGTCCATTCTGTTCTATTGGTCTATATGTCAGTCTTTGTACCAGTATCATCCTGTTTTGATTACTGTAGCCTCTGAATGGATATTCTAAGTTATTTATGCAAGACAACCCAAATTATAATCATAATTGATGACTCCTAAGTCATGTGCATGTACTGAGACTCCAAAGAGCCTACTGATAACAAAAACATCACAACACAAATGTCTGTATCAGAGAACCAGGAATATAGAAAGTACTATTTTTTCTAAAAATTCAGCTGAAGAGGTTAATTTGCCCAATTAACTCCAGTTGTTCCCATGTTTATAAAAATAGCAATAAGAATTATATTTACTTATAGAATTGTGGTAAAGATTGTATATATGAAATGAGAATCAGAGGAACTGGCATAACGTAATTAATCAGTACATGTTAGACATTGCTATTATTGTAATCGACATTAGGATGAGCAAAATAAATTTTTTAACACAACTTGGAAAAATAAAATCCTTTAAGATACATTCAAATATTAAGCTATTTATTTTATTTATTTGCCAAGTAATTTTTAAGTACATAATATACCCCCAACCCTAGGCCAAAGTAGGTGCTTGAGACACCTTATCTCACAATTTATAATCTAGCAGTTCTAGATAAAATCAAAGGCCTGCTCAAGATTAAAGTTTCTGAGGTCAGCATCATTGTTAAGAATATTAATTTTATTATTTTCATTTTGCTTTTGTGTATATCAATATCACATATATTTTAATTAAGTTTATAATAGAAAAAAGTGTTACTTACAAATTTGCCAGAAGATTTCATTAATTTTTGAATCTCCTACGGAATATACAAGTGGAGTTGCCTGGAAGGCAGGTGAGTATAGAGACTGAATATCAGAAGAGGTAAAGATGAGGAGGTCAGCAAGCCAATGGAAACTGAAGCCATGGAAACTAATGAAGTTTGTTCAGTGAGAATCTAAGCATGAGAGAAAACAAGCGTGCCATAAAGAATCTTGTAGAATACATATTCTAAGAAAGATAATAAACAAATGAGATTGGGCAATGCTCTCAAGGGACGAAAGAAGCAGAAGTGCAATAATATAGATTTCATGAAAAAGAATATTCTTAATTGAAGGAATGATCAATAGTACAAAATTGTGCTAAGAAAGCAAAGAAGTATATTCTATATGCAATTTAAGTCACATGACTAACTTTGGTGACCTTGGAGCAGCTTCAGACAAGCAGATTAAGAAAGCTTCAGTGTGCTGAGGTGTGAACGGATGTGACAGAGAATACTGACAAATCTTGGAAACATTTAGCTATGAGTAGAGGTAATACAGTGTAGCTAAAAATGGACTTGAAAAAAAGTTAGGATTTATGCACAAATGCATTTTTGGTTTTAAGGGGAAAGATATTTTGACATGTTCAATGCCAAGAGGAAGGAATCAGAATAAAGGGAGAAGAGTGAACATGCAAAAATAAAATAATCATTTGAACTAGTGCTCTTAGAACAAGCACAGGTAGGTGTAGGATCCAGAGCATTGATGAAGGAATTGGTTTATAGAGGAAGAGGCATCAATAGAAGGGGAGAATAAAAGGATTTATGGACACTAGTAAGTTAGCAGGAACCTCAAAAGTTCCTATCCCACAGATGCTATTTTCTCTGCACATGATCTGTTAAAAAGGAAGGGAGAAGAGTGGTGGGTTAGAGCATAGGGGAGTAGCAAAGGTTAGATATGAAAATGAAACTGTGAAGAATGGAAGATATCTCTCTAGAAAACCACATTAAGAGTTGCTTTGCAGAGCTGAGGGCTTACTTGACATTGTCATGCCAAATTCTCACCCTGTTTGCTTGGCGTATAGTATCTCCACTAAAGTTCACCCAGAGGGAATTAGGTGCACCTCCCTTTCTATTCCTTTTACCTTCCAAGGAGTTCAGTTCAGGTGGTAGGGATTTTTACTTTGTATTCCCAATTTTTTAAACATGGTATTGTAATTTAAAAATCAGATTATTTTAAACATGACTGAATCAAACATAATCCTGAATTATTATAATCTCAGTGAACTCCTAGTGAACATGTTTTGAGTATGCTAAAAATGCTTTTTAACATCCTTTCTCCAAAAAAGTAATGATAATGCATCTTGCCAAACCTTTCCACTCACACATGTGCACATGCAGGAGAAAAACACTGCAAAGGAAGTAGAAATCCAATTAACTTTGCTGTAAGCTAGCTGCATTTTACTACCAAAAATATTGTGGTCATGATTAACACAGATAACTTCCTAATTGACATTCTGCCTCTCTGCCTCTCTCTCTCTCTCTCTCTCTCTGTTTCCATTCTCCCTCTCTACCAGTCTATCAGTTGAACCCTTTGTTTCCAAGATAACTTTTAGTTTGACTCTATGGCTGCTCAATTCGGTGTCTCTCATACTGACTAAGGTTGCCTGGCAACATGACTGATAGAATACTCACCAGCCTATGTGGTAGCTCTATTTTCTGGCTTACAGGTGGGAGATTTGGATAGAATTTTATGAGATTTTTCACACCACAGTTCTGTTTCATTTCAGTGGATGTGCAATTAAAATTATTACTTATAACATCATTGTTACAGTTTATTGACTTTTCAGTGTTCTTTAGAGGCTTTTGGTTTTATCACAATTACTAATACCTCTAGAAAAGTTTTGAATATTGCAATTACCCCTCAAAATACTACATACCTTTTTCAAATTATATTATCATAATTCAAAATAAAAAAACCATTAAAATCCAGCAGGTTATTAATGGGGAAGAGATGTAAAGGGTACTTACTGGGGGTTAGAAATATTCCATATGTTCTCAATCTAGGTAGCAGTAATGCAGGCATATAACTATGCAAAAACCCATCAATTCATATATTTAATATTAGCGTACTTTACACATCTTAATACACATATGGTATATTTCAAGGTATTTTAAAGATGATGGCAATATGAATAAATACATACACACAGACACAAACAGAAGCTATGCAACCTTAGTATATGTTAGTTTTAGAACAAAAATAATGTCTGCTTTTATCATATATCTTCTTAAAGACTGGGCATTTTTATTACGTGTAGTCAGTTTAACAATATAAACTATTTTGCCATGTAGTAGCCAGGCTTTTAGTGCTAACTTCCTATTTACAGAAAGGAAGCCTTAAATGTCAATTCACCCAAGCAAATTCAAGGGAGCAGATAGCACTCATAGCCACATACTGCAAATGTTATTTGCCATTTGTTTCAGCCTTATTGGATCACAAGAAGAATGCTACAGATGCAGAGAAAAATTATATATGGAAATTTACCTCAATGAAGTATTTCATAGAAAAAGTATACACACGCCTTGCTGGTCTGGCCACTGCTAGGTCCCCACTTACCACGACTTCCTATGGCACAACACAGAAATAGATTGGCAATCTCTAATACAAATCTTAAAACAGAGATTCTTAATTGTTTTTATTGTGTTTTATTTTGAACTTTGTTGCACAGTCTCTATATCAGAGTGTGAGGGCATATTCTGTGCTCTACCCATTGAATAGTCTAACGAGCTAAGCATTGAACTTGAACAGTTTATAATTATTTTCGGTTGTTCTTTTTGTATTTGATCCTCATAATGGCCTAAGTAATATATTATCCATTTTATAAAATATTAATCTAAGGCTCAGAGTATTTAAGTGACTCATCCTATATTATATATTTTATCTAAGCCATCAATCTTTACAACCAAAATTTTAAGCCAATTTTCTAACATACACCACTATGTTATTACATTAACATCTACTGTTTTATTTCAGAACTGGTAAAATATCTCAACATAGTTCCTATAAAAAGTTAAACTGTAGTCTCAGTAAATAAGTCTTTATCATTTTATTTGCTGGCCTTTAGGATATTTCTTTCAGCAAAAGAATCAGTCTTGGGCAACAGAAAAAATGCACAGAATTGTGGTGTTTCAAAGCTGTTAAATAGGTGGTAGAGGTCATCTCATCAACTAATTGATTTGTTAGCTGAAGAAACTGAGGCCCAGAGGAATATAATTTATTCCATAAGTTTCATAACTTACCAATGGCAAAGGTTAAAGGGAAACCTTTAAATTCTTATCTATTTCAGAGTTTGACATTAATAAAGTGCTACTATCATAACCCTTAACTTTGAGCTTTAGCAATCTTTCAGTTTAGTTCAAAGTGTAAAAAATATATATCAAAGAACAGAAATTGAGACTCAATTCTATCTAAAAGGTAAAGCTTTACTCAAGAGAAACAAGATTAGTTGCCTTTGTACTCTATCAATCTGTATTAGTCATTAATAGACACTGTCCTCTCTTAAATAACTGAATTTATGCTAATATAAGATAGGTAAAATAAACATACCATTTCTCAATCACATCCTATGCAGTAAATCCATTGAATATATTATCATATTATATCCGCACCAAAACATTTAAACATAGTTACATCATGCCCTTTTACACCTAAGAAAGAATAACCAAATAAAAACCTTGCTCAAGGTATCATAGCTAGTTATTTGCTGAAGTAAGATCAGAATCCAATTCTGTATGATGTTAGTACCTATACATTTTAACACACCCCATCCTGCCTCAAAAATCGGATTAGCCAGGCTGGGCATGGTGACTTGTGCCTATAATCCCAGAAGTTTGGGAGGCTGAGGCAGGAGGATTGCTTGAAGCTGGGAGTTCAAGACAAGCCTGGACAACATGGTGAGACATCATCTCTACTAAAAATTTAAAAATTAGCAAGGCACAATAGCACACACCTACTGTCCCAGCTACTCAGGAGGCTGAGGAGGGAACTGCTTGAGTACAAGAGGTCAAGTCTGCAGTGAGCTATGATTGTGCTACTGCACTCCAGCTTGGGTGACAGAGCAAGACCTTATCTCAAAAACTTTTAAAAAGAAAACAAAATTAGATTACTTAAATGTAATTCCTATCTTCACCTTGTGATTATGACCACTAAGAGCTTATTAAATATCTATCTTCCCCTTCCACATTACCAGGTCACCAACAGAGCAGTTGTGTGTGCAGCTACAATACTACATGTAACAGTTGCCTTTACAACTAAGAGTAATGATGGCTAGGTAGAAAATAAAAGGAAGAGTTTTCAGGTCATCTCCGTGATGAGGGGTAAATCAGCTGGCTGCAGGCCTCATTTGTCATTGCATTTTTTTTTTCATTCTTGCTGTGTGGAACACTCATGTGATGGCTAGGTTCCAGAAGTCATCTTAAACCACTAGAAAATTATTGAGGATGAAGTTATGTAGCTAAGACTGTGGAAAAGAACTACACAAGGAGACTAGATTCCTAATGACCTAGGAGCTATAATTTTAGCCAACGATGATAACAATCAGGCTTCCTGTATGCAGAGGGCAGGGGTCGCCAGGCAAAGAGATGAACTAAATTTCAGAGGTTAATAGCCACTCCGAGGAGTGACAGGCCATATGAACTATTTTGCTTTAACAGAATAAGAGAAGAAGAGGTGGTCACCACAAAAGTAGGTAAGATGAAAACAGCGAAAAGTGTAACAAATACCTAAGGATCAGAATTGGCCAACAGAACAGTATAGACACCCAGGGATATCACATATGAACAAATATGTGTTCATAAACTTCTTTATGAAGAAAGACTCAGGCCAGGGAAGAGATCTGTGAGAACTCTTTGGAGGTATAAAGCCACAAAATCCTTACCAATTCTCCAAACCTTTCTCTAATACAAAGCAAAATTTAGCCTTTTAGGAAAAAAAAAAAATCCTCATCCTCCCAAGGCACTGGAAAAGAGGTATAGTTTCTGGGGAAGAGGTAGAATGATCCATCAAACCTTGCTGAATGTGCAGGTAATTTTCTGGTCCCCAGAATCTTAAACTAACATAAAACAGAGGTATGCTAACAGTGGAGGAAGAGCAGGACACCTCTCCCATTCATGAATCCCACAGATTCCCAAAGGAGTTTGTGCACTATGGGAGGAATGGGGAGGTATTCTGCAAGAGCCACACATCTAAGGCACAGGTGTACTGGCCATGACTAAGATAAAGATTAGATAACAGGATCCAGGCACCTCCTCTCCCCTACCAGGAGTAGTATATTAATAAGCAACAGCAATTTACCACTGGAGGAGAGTCCAGAGTATAATAAGAGGCCACCTCCCCTAGGTAAACATTCAAGGAACACAGAAAGGGCTGGAAAAAACCCCCCAAAAATTCTCTTGTGCCCCAGATACTGTACTAAGCAAGGAAGCCTGTGGTAGGGGGAGGGAATAACAGCAATATCAACACAAATACTCAGAGAAGAAAGCAAAAGAGATTTGATGATTTGATAATTTGATAATCTCAATAGGTCTGAAAAGCTCAATACATGCAGAAACATTTGATAAAAATTTAAAACCTATCTATAATTAAGAATCCTAATAAAATCAGAAAAATAGATTTTGTCAATCAAACATATGCTATATTTTTAAATACAGTAAACATCATTCTTAATAGTAAAATGATGGAAAGTATTCTCTTTGATTTGTGAATAAGACCAGAATGTTCATTCATCCTATGTTCATTCTGCATTGTTCTGGAAACTCTAGCCAAGTCAGTAAGACACAGAAAATACAATAAAGCTATAAGATTTTGAAAGTGTTAAGTTATGTATCTTCCTTCACAGACAACACGGATATTTACATGGAAAATTCAAAATAATCCATTGAAAAAATACTAGAATTAATGAATTTACAATCTACTATATGCAACGTCAATAAACATTTGTTTTTATATAAGGAACAAAAGAAAATAATTTTTTAAGATATATCTTGCCTGCTCCAAGATGGCTGACTAAATACAGTTAGGAGGAACATCTCCCAAGGGACCAGAACATCAGAAAGATGGGAATCCTCCGAGCATATCTTCAGAGGCAAGGCAACGAGAACAGACGGAGGAAAAACACAAATACTGGACTGAGGGGAGAGGACACTGGGCGCCCTGAATGGGACTACTGTTTCACTAGGACTTATTCCTGGCTCCCAAGAACTCCTGCAGAAAGTCTAAGTTGAACACACAAGGAGGAGTCTGCTCTCACCACAACCCTCTGGAAGCCCAGCAGGAGAAAACCCCTCAACCACCACGGACCCTTGAGATGGCAGGGAGAACTACTTAGAGAAGTGGTATGGGCAGAACTCCAGCCACTGCAGAGCCCAGAGGGTTTGGTATTGGAGTATCTGTAGTGGAGCATGGCCAGGGATGCCCATTCCCCTGGGCTGAACTTGCTTCCATAGGAGACTTTAGTCTTCGGAGAATTATCCATCCTGAACTCTGCAGGGCTGTTTTGCCCATGAAACAGGACATGTGTGCACAGACAAACTTTCTCTTCTCTTCCCTGCCACCACATGTATGTGCATGCACCCTGCGGTGTCACTGCTATTGGCATGAGTACCTGCTGCCCCCTACCCCACCTGTCACACTGCCATTGTCGTCAGAGATTGGTAGGCACAAAACCTGCCTGTCCTGCTGCCAGCAGCACCCACCCTTGCACTGACACTTCTGCCAAAGTTAAACTAGGCAGGGAAAACAGCCAGCTTGCCTCCACCCTAGACAGCTTACCACCACCAGTGTGAATGTGCATAGAGGGCATGCACAGTCCTGCACCCACCAGCACCCCACCACCATGCTAACACCACCACTGGCATAACACATGCAGAGTTGCCAGTGGAAGATCCCATCTCCCTAAGTCATACTGCCATCACCACTGCTGCAAATACCTGCTGGCACTCCAACACCCACTAGCACCCTGCCACAGCTGACGAGTGTGCACTTAGCCATGCTGCTGCTGCTGCCACTGCTGCTAGCACATGCAAATGAGGACAGATTCCACTGCCACTGCCCTAAAAAGATCTTTGGCTTGCACCATGCATAGGAGTACTGTGACCAGTGGTCCAGGAGCAATTTAGCCCATCCAGTGCAACAGATTCCTAACCAAGAGGTGCCAGAAAACAAAGCCAGCGTCCAATAACAGTCAACCAGAATTAGAACATACAGTCCAGGAGTACTGAGCTGAGACTTGACTCCCTAAAATCTTCCACAAATGAAGCAAATTGACCTTATACCACAATTAACCCCCCAAGATCATTAAATAGGATAAAAGAGGGGGAAAAAAACCTATCTAAATGACAGGCACTTCAAAGATTGAAGGAACAGCAGACAACAAAGATGAGAAAGAACCAGCACAAGAAGTCTGACAACTCAAAAAAAGAAAGAGTGTCTACTTTTCTTCAAATGACCACTGAAATTCTCCAAGAAGGGTTGTTAACTGAGCTGCTACGGCTGAAATGACAGAAACAGAATTCGGAATAAGGATAAGAATAAAGATTTTCATGTTTCATGAGAACACTGAAACCCAATCTAAGAAAACTAAGAATCATAATAAAATGATACAGAATCTGACAGACAAAATAGACAGTATAAAAAAGCATGAAGCTGACCTTATAAAGCTGAACAAAAGCACTACAAGAATTTCATAATGCAATAGCAAGTAAAAACAACAGATTATACCAAGGTGAGGAAGCAATTTCAGTGCCTGAATACTGGCTTTCTGAAATAATACAATCAGATAAGAATAAAGAAAAAAGAATGAAAAGGAACAATCCAAACCTCTAAGAAATATGAGATTATATAAAGAGAACAAATCCATGACAACTGACATCCCTGAAAGAGATGAGGAGAAAGGAAGCAACTTGGAAAGCATGATTCAGGTTATCATCCATAAGAATTTCCCCTATCTAGCCAGGAAGGCAAGCATTCAGATTCAGGAAGTGCAGAGAATCCCCACAAAATACCTTACAAGAAGACCATCCCCAAGACACACAATCATCATATTCACCAAGGCTGAAATGAAAGAAAAAATGATAAAGGCAGCGGGAGACAAAGCACAGGTCACCTACAAAGGGAAGCTGTCAGACTAACAGCCAACTTCTCAGAAAAAACCCTAAAAGCCAGAAGAGATTGGGGGTCTATATTCAACATTCTTAAAAAAAATAAATAAATTCTGACGAAGAATTTCATATACAAACAAACTAAGCTTCATAACCAACAGAGAAGTAAGATACTTTTCAGACAAGCAAATGCTAAGGAAAATCATTATCACCAAACCTGCTTATAAGAACTCCTGAAAATAGCACTAAATATGGAAAGGAAAGACTGTTACCAACCACTACAAAAACACATTTAAGAATACAGACCAGTGGCATTATAAATTAACCATACAAACAAATCTGCTTAATAACCAGATAACAACACAGGATCAAATTCATACATATCAATACTAACATTGAATGTAAACAGGCTAAATGTCCCAATTAAAAGACACAGAGTGGCGAGGTGAATAAAGAAGAAATACTCAGTGGTACGCTGTCTGCACGTACCACTGAGGGGGTAATGTCTACCAAGCAAATGGAAAACATAAAAATACAAGGGTTGCAATCCTAATTTTAGGCAAACCAGACTTTAAATCAACAAAGATCAAAAAAGACAAAGAAAGGCATTACATAATGATAAAGGAATCAGGTCAAAAACACCTAACTATTCTAAATACATATACACCCAGCACAGGAGCACCCAGATTCACAAAGCAAGTTCTTAGTGACCTTCGAGGAAACTTTGACTTCCATATGATAATAGTGGGAGATTTCAACACTTCACTAACAGTATTAGACAGATCATCAAGGCAGAAAATTAACAAAGATATTTAGGACCTCAAATTAAAAGGACCAAATGGACCTGAAAGATATCGATAACAAATATCTGTTGTTTTCTCCATCCAAAAACAACAGAATATACATTCTTCTCATTGCCACATGAAACATACACTAAAATCAACCACATAATAGGAAAAAACAATCAGCAAAAGGAAATGAACTGAAATCATAGCAACCATTCTCTCAGACAACAGCACAATAAAAACAGAATTCAAGAAAATTGCTCAAAACCATACAATTACATGGAAATTGCCTGCTTCAGAATGATTTGGGGATAAATAATAAAGTTAAGGCAGAAATCAAGAAGTTCTTTGAAACTAATGAGAACAAAGCTACAACATACCAGAATCTCTGGGACGCAGATAAGGCAATGTTAAGAGGAAAATTTAAAGCACTAAATGCCCACATCAAAAACTTAGAAAGATCTCAAATTAATAATGCAGCATCACAAATAAAAGAACTACAGAAGCAAGAACAAACCAACTTCAAAGCTAGCAGAAGACCAGAAATAACCATCAACACTGAACTGAAAGAGACTGACACATACACACACAAAAAAAAAACATTCAAAGGATCAATGAATCCAGGAATTGGCATTTTGAAAAAAATTTTAAAAGATGGATAGAAACTAGCTAGACTAATAAAGAGAAAAAGATAGAAGATAAATAAACACAATCAGAAATGACAAAGGCAATAATCACTAACCCCACAGAAACATACATATATAACCATCGGATACTACTATGAACACCTCTATTCATACAAACTCAAAAATTTACGTGAAATGGATAGATAACGGAGCACATATACCCTCTCAAGACTAAACCAGGAAAAAAAGGAATCTATGAACAGACCAATAATGAATACCAAAAAAGAATCATTAATAAATAGTCTACCAACCAGAAAAAAAGCCCAGGACCAGATGGATTCACATAGTCTACCAGACATACAAAGAAGAGCTGGTGCCATTCCTACTGCAATTATTCCAAAAAATGACAAGGAAGAACTCCTCCCCAATTCATTCTATGAGGCTGGCATCAACCTGATACCAATACCTTGCAGACACAACCAAAACAGAAAACCTCAGGCCAATATCCTTTATGAAGATAGATTTTAAAATCCTCAACAAAATAACAACAAATCAAATCCAGCAGTGCATCAAAAAGCTAATCCAGCATGATCAAGTAGACTTTATCCCCAGAATGCAGGATTGGCTCAACATACGCAAATCAATAAATGCAATTCATTACAAAAACAGAAGTATAGTCAAAACCACATTTCTCTCAATAGATGCAGAAAAGATGTTTGACAAAATTCAACCAACTTCAGGTTAAAAACTCTCAATAAGCTACATATTGAAGGAAGATACCTTGAAATAGTAAGAGTCATCTACGACAAAACCACAGCAAACATCATACTAAATGAGCAAAAGCTAGTAGCATTACCCTTGAGAAGCCACACAAGACAAGGATGCTCCCTCTCACCACTCCTATTCAATAGTATTGAAAGTCCTGGCTGCAGAGATCCAGCAAGTTAAAGAAATAAAGGGCAATCATATAGAAAGACTCAGAGTCATACTGTTCCTGTTTGCAGAAGACATGTCTCTGTATCTCAAAAACCCCACAATCTCAGCTTGAAAGCTCCGTAAACTGATAAATTTCAGCAAAGTTTCAGATACAAAGTCAATGTACAAAAATCACTAGCAAAAAAAAAAAAGTACAAAAATCACTTAAAATCCTATATGGCAATGATAGCCAAGCTGAGAGCCAAGTCAAGAATGCAATCCCATTCACAATTGCCACAAAAGTAATAAAATACCTAGACATATAGTTAACCAGGGAGGTGAAAGACCTCTACAATGAGAATCACAAAACACTGCAGAGATGACACAAATAAACAGAACAACACTCCATGCTCATGGATCTCATGGATAGGAAGAATTAATATCATTAAAATGGCTATACTGCCCAAAGCAATTTATAGATTCAATGCTATTCCTATCAAACTTTAAATAGCATTCTTCACAGAACTAGAAAAATCTATTTTAAAATTCATATGGAACCAAAAAAGAGCCCAAATATCCAAGGCAATTCTAAGCAGAAAGAACAAAGGTGGACACATCATGTTATAAACTTCAAACTATACTACAGAGTTATAATAAACAAAATGGCATGGTACTGGTACAAAAGCAGACACATAGGCCAATGGAATGGAATAGAAAGCATAGAAATAAGCCTGCACACCTACAAACATCTGGTCTTCCACAAAGTCAACAAAAGCAAGCAATGAGGAATGGACTCCCTATTCAATGGGATAGGGTGCTGTGATAACTGGCTAGCCATATACAGAAGATTGAAACTGAACCCCTTCCTTACACCACATGGAAAAATCAACTCAAGATGGATTAAAGACTTAACTGTAAAACCCAAAACTATAAACCCTCTGGAAGACAACCTAGAAAATACCATTCTGGAAGGACCTGTTAAAGGTTTCATGACAAAGACACAGAAAGCAATTGCAACGATAGCAAAAATTAACAAATGGGATCTAACGGAGAGCTTCTGCACAACAAAAGAAACTATCAACAGAGTAAACAGACAACCTACAGAACAGAAAAAATATATGTGAACTATACATCTGACAAAGCTCTAATATCCAGCATCGATAAGGAACTCAAATAAATTACAATAAAAAAGCAAACAACCCCATTAAAAAGTGGGCAGAGGACATGAATCAACACTTTTCATAAATGTGGCCAACAATCATATGAAAAAGCTCACCATCACTGATCATCAGATAAATGGAAATTAAAACCACCATGAGATACCATCTTACACCAGTCAGAATGACTATTATGAAAAAATCAAATAATAATAGACGTTGGCAAGGTTGTGGAGAAAGGGAATGCTTATATACTGTTGGTGGGAGTATAAATTAGTTCGACTCTTGTGGAAAGCAATGTCCTGATTCCTCAAAGAGTTAAAAATAGAACTACTTACCATTCAACCCAGCAATCTCATTAGTGGGTGTATACATAAAGAAATTCACATTATCCCAACATAAAGACACATGCACACACATGTTAATTGTGGCACTATTCATAATGGAAAGATGTGAAATCAACCTAAATGCCCTTCAATGGTAGAATGGATAAATAAAATATGGTACATACACACTACAGGAAACTATGCAGCCACAAAAAAAAAAAAATTATATCCTTTGCAGTAACATGGCTGGAGCTAGAGGCTATCATCCTTAGCAAACTAAGGCAGGAACAGAAAATCAAATACCACATGTTCTCATTTATAAGTGGAGGCTGAGTGAATAGAACGCATGTATAAAAGAAGGGAACAACAGACACTGAGGTCTACCTCAGGACAGAAGGTGGCATGAAAGAGAGGAAAAGAAAAGAACAACCATTGGGCACTAGGCTTAGTACTCGAGTCACAAAATAATCTGCACAACAAATCCCCATGACAAAAGTTTACCTATATAACAAACCTGCTCATGTACCTCTAAACCTAAAATGAAAGTTTCAAAAGTATATATAATATGTAATTATATGTACATAAGATATATATGTATATAATTATATATAATTACATTATATATAATATACATTATATATATACATTATATAATATATAATATTATATAGAGATATATAAAATATTAAACTGCATTAAACTTCTACACACAAATTAACCAAAATGTGTAAGACCTCTAAACAAAAAACCATACATGTGATTGAGAGAAATTAAAAGACTGAAATTAATATAGTAGTCCCCCATTATTTACGGTTTTGCCTTCCATGGTTCCAGTTACTCATCATCAATTGTGATCCAAAAATATTAAATGAAAATTCCAGAAATAAAAAATTTATAATTTTAAATGGTGTTCTGTTCTGTGCAGCATGATGAAATTTCCCACCTCTCTGCTCTATTCCTCCTAGGATTTTAATCATTCCTTTGTCCAACATCCTTATGCTATATTCACAACCCACCCCATAGTCACTTAGTAGCTATCTCGGTTATCAGATTGATTGCCAAGGTATTACAGTGCTTATGTTCAAGTCACACTTATATTAATTAATAATGGCCCCAAATTACAAGAGTAGTAATGTTGACAATTTGAATATGCCAAAGAGAAGCCATAAAGCGTTTCCTTTCAGAAAAGAATAAAAAGAAAAAATTGTATGCTCAGGTTGCTAAGCTCTATGGTAAGAATGCTTCTATCCTTAAAATTGTGAAGAAAGAAAAAGAGATTTATGTTCATTTTGCTGTTGCACCTCAAACTATGAAAGTTATGACCACAATAATTCATCACACTTCATCTCATCATGTAGGCATTGTATCATCTCACATCATCACAAGAAACAGGGTAAGTACAGTACAATAACATACTTTGAGTGACAGCCTATATTTATTACAGTTTGTTTTCATAATTGTTCTATTTTATTATTAGTTGTTGTTAATCTCTTCCTGTGCCTAAGTTATAAATTAAACTTGATCATAGGTACGTATGTACAGAAAAAAAAAACGTAAGTCTTATAAGGTTTGGTACTATTTGCAGTTCAGGCATCCACTGCTGATCTTGGAATGTGTGTCCCTAGTTAATAAGGAGGAAACGCTATATATATTATGTTCATAGATGAAATAAGTTAATATTGTAATTATATCAGTTCTTTATAAAAATGTACTTTAGATTGAATGCAATTCCAACTAAAATCCAGACATTTATTTTTGTCAACTTGGTAAAGTAATTCTAAAATTTACATGAAAGAAGGAAAATCAAGACACCCTTGATTAAAATATGGTAGATTTAATAGGTATTAAGAATACTTAGAAAGTAGCCATAGTTAAAATAGTGTTATTAGTGGTAAGAAGAGACTAATAAACCAATTAAATAGAATAGCTGGCTCTTAAAAGACCTAAATATATATAGAAATTTAATTTATAATAAATGTGACATTGAAGAACAGTGGGCAAAAGAGAGAATCATCTGGTATGATTCTATAACAACTAGATATCTATTTGGAAGAAAATACAACTTGACTTCTACCTCACATCACTCACAAAAGCGAAAGGCAAGTGGAAAGATATAAATATAAAGAGGCGATAAAATGATTAAAATTAAAATTAAGAACATCGAAAACCTCATTAAGAAATAGAAAAAGCAAATCATAGGAAGAATACCTTTAGAGCATATTTAACTGATGAGAGGCCCTTAATCCAATGTAACTAACTTGTGAATATTAACAATTTTTAAAATCAACACAATTGAAAAATAGACATATGAACAGGAAATTTACAGACAATAATATGTACATAGCAATTAAGCCACATGACATAACCATATTATTAAACAAGAAAATGTACACCAAACTCTAACCAGATTGGCTAAAATTAAAAGAACTGATTATACGAAGCTTTGATAAAGATGAAACAAATGGAAACTCTTATACACTAATAAATTAAGTGAAATTAGTTTACTTACTTTGGAACACTGTCTGGTAGTATCTACTAAAATGGAAAGATTGCATGCAATAGGACTAAGAAATTCCATTGCTAAGTATATATTCAAGAGAAATATATGTAGATATTTGGCAAAAAACATTTAAAGGAATGTTTATGGCAGCACTATTCATAATCGCCCAAACCTAGAAACAGTACAAATGCCCATCAACAATACAATGAATAAATACTCTGTAGTATTTTTATACAATGGAATACTGTATAGCAATGAAAATTAATGAACCACACATCGTCCTGGACCCCATGGTCTTAAGCAGTACATTATTCTACTTCTCCAGCATATTAGGGTGACACAAAAGTAATGGCAAAAATTTCTTTGTATCAACCAATAGAAAAAGAGATACTCCATATGCTGAGTGTTATGTTTTTCCCTTGTCAAAATTACTGTTTTGCAAGATTGGTAAACTATGTCTAAAATAATGATCTTTTATGGAGTCAAGATACAAAATATTTTATTTACCGCTCTATCCTTGTTTCATTTTTAAGCTCTGCTAAGGAAGGCAGGCAAATCAGATTAAGAGGACATATTTATTATTTTAACTTATAATTGAGTAATATAAAAAATTACTATTCCTGCTGCCCTGCATACAAGTGAATGTATACAAGAGATTTATCACGAACCACAAGGGATATTTCTCCCTAAAGGTCAGAAGATTTTTCTGCCTACGCAACAACCTATGTAAAGAATGGGCAAATTCTGGGGGAAAAAAAGTTTTCCTGATTATTGGTAACATCATTTTCCAGCTCACTTAACCTGAAAGCCTGTTATTTTTTTAGAGAAATGATGGTACAGTGGTAACTGCAATGACTCTGGAGCTTGACAAAATGGGCCCAAATATCAGCCATGGTATGTTTTACTTAGCTGACCTGGGACAATTTCCTTAAATGATGCCTCTGTCAGTTTCCTCTTGCACAAAATGGAGATGACATTAGTCATTAGCATTTGAAACAAGTCTGGTACTTAGTAAATCCTGCATAAGCATTAATTATTATACACCTGAACCTATTTCCTTCCAAATAGATGTCACAAGCTCCAATCCCTCCCAGTCCAACCCCACTGCCATGACCTCAGGTCTTGTCCTCATCCTTTCATTCTCATCCCTCTACAAATGCTTAAAAATTGATCTTTTTGCAACAAGTCTTCCAACTGCAATCCATTTTGAAGATATCGCCAAAACAGCATTTAAAAATACCTTTCTGTCCACAGGATTAGCCCTCACAAAATATTATCTCTCTTTTTTTAATTACCTACCAATTAAATTCAAAATTCTTGAAGGGTTATCAGTATTTCCCACAACCTGTCACCAGCCTTATTTTCCACTATTATCTGTTTTAGTCCAACATAAGAAACTTATTCTGGTGCCAAGCTAATTAATTTGTCATTCATTGAGTGTACAGTATGTCTCTTCACTTCTAAATGTTAGTATGCCATTTTCTAGACTGTTCAGTTAACATTTTCCACCTGCATCAAGATCTGGCCCAAATGCAATCTCCATGAAACCTTGGACCAATATTGTTCAGAATTATATCTCCTTTTTGAGGTCTCCCCTAATGGATTCTTTTTTCATTCATCTGTACATTTTATTATTTCTCAAATTATTTAAAATGGCTTTGAAATTTTATTAGTTTATGCCATTCTCATGATGTAACTTACCATAGCCTCTGCTTTATTTATATCAGAGTATACGTTATTTCCTCAAACTAACAACAAAATTTCCTTGAGAGTTCTTTTTGTCTTTCTCTCCCACTTGTTCTAATCCTTACTATCACAGTGCCTCTCACATTTAGGAGCATGAAATATTAATTGAACCAAATAAAATAAAATTACTAAACAAAATCACTAGCTTGGTCCTGCAGAGGTCAAATCTAGAAATGGAGACTTACCCCTTCATTCTCATCCCTCTGTAAATTCTTCAATCTCAAAACTAAAAGTAGTGTGTGAGCATGAAAGATCTGATCCACCCAATTTCAGAGCAATGATCTTTTTTTTTTTTTTTTTTTTGAGACAGAGTCTCACTCTGTCGCCAGGCACCAGGCTGGAGTGCAGTGGCGTGATCTCGGCTCACTGCAACTTCTGCCTCCCAGGTTCAAGCAATTCTCCTGCCTCAGCCTCCCGAGTAGCTGGGACTACAGGCACATGCCACCACACCCAGCTAATTTTTGTATTTTCAGTAGAGACGGGGTTTCACCATGTTGGCCGGGATGGTCTCGATCTCTTGACCCCATGATCCACCAGCTTCGGCCTCCCAAAGTGCTGGGATTACAGGCGTGAGCCACCATGTCCCACCTTCAGAGCAATGATCTTTTAAATACTAGTAATTCTGAAAATGTCCCCAGATAAAATGTTGCTGATTGTTTGTTTTAAGAAATAAAGTGTACAGGAGGTAGAACCAATGAATGGCTGAAGTAAAATAATTTGAAGATCAGTAGATTCGAAAAGGGAAAGCATCAATGTGGCCAGTGTGATGTAAAGCACAGTACTATGAATATTACACATCTGAAGATAATACAGAGTGAAGAGAATGGCAAGTCAAGCTCAACCCTTCATTCCAAACTTTTCTTCACTGCAGAAAGCAACTAAAGGACTGCAAGAAAAGGGTGTGGTCAGCCACTGCAAATTCTACAAAGTACAATAGAAGGGTAAGATAACTGTCTCTGCCATTAGGGGAAAAGCTGTTATATATTTTTAAGTTTTCTCTAATCAAATAACATTGTGCTCAAGGCAATTCGTTTTGGGTGGTCAACTGGTTCTACTGACACTCAATATAAGGCAAATGTTATTTTCTTATTTGAAATTCAGTCATAATACTCGTTTACTCTGATGGGTAGTGCTGGCCAGAGCACTTCATCAGGGCAGAGGCATATTTCTCTACGACAACAATTACCAGCCAAACAAGAACACAGTCTCATTCACAATAGCCCCTAAAAGAATAAAATACCTAAAAATATAGCTAACCAAGGAGGAGAAAGTTCTTTACAAAACACTGGTCAAATAAATGAGACATGACACAAATAGAAAAACCTCCCATGCTCATGGACATGAAGAATTAAAGTTGATAAAATGGCCATGGCCATGATGTCCAAAGCAATTTACAGATTCAATACTATTCCTATCAAACTACAAATGATATTCTTCATATAATTAGGAAAATCTATTTTATAATTCATAAACCAAAAAGAGCCCAAATAGCCAAAGCAATCCTAAGTAAAAAGAAAAAAACTAAAGGTATCACATTACCTGACTTCCAACTATACTAAAGAGCTGTAGTAACCAAAACAGCATGGTACTGGTACAAAAAGAGACACATAGACCAATGGAACAGAATAAAGAGCCCAGAAATAATGCTGCACACATATGACCTTCTGGTCATTGACAAAGTTGATAAAAAAACAAGTAATGGGAAAGGACCCCCTGTTCAATGGGATAGGGTCCTGGGGTAACTGGCAAGCCATACGTAGAAAACTGAAACTGGACAACCTAAAAAAAAATCATTCTGGACATAGGACATGGAAAATATTTCATGACAAAAATATCAAAAGTAATTGCAACAAAACAATAATTGACTAATGGGGCCAATTTTTGCTCTGCAAAAATTTTTCATGACAAAAATACCAAAGTAATTGCAACAAAACAAAAATTGGCCAATGGGGCCAATTTCTGCTCTGCAAAAAAATTTTTGCTCTGCAAACCAAAGAGCTTCTGCAGAGCAAAAGAAACTATCAACAGAGTAAAGAGACAACTAACAAAATAAGAGAAAATATTTGCATGCTATACAACGGAAAATAGTCTAATATCCAGAATCTATAAGGAACTTAAATTAACAAGCAAAAACAAAAAATCTCATTACAAAGTGGACAAAGGATATGAAAAGATGCTTTTCAAAAGAAGACATGCATCTCCCCAACAAGCATATGAATAAAACGCTCAACATCACTAATCATTAGAGAAATTCAATGAAACACCATCTCACACTAGTTAGAATGTCTGTTATTAAAAATCAAAAAATACACTGCTGGTGGAATGTAAATTAGATCAGCCATTGTGGACAACAGAATCCAGAACCCGGATTTTTCAACCACTACACTATGCCACCTTTTAACTGAAGTGTTTACATTGAGAGATAATTTACAAACATCAATGTTGCCATCATTGCTTGTATACTTTCTGGAAATTCTATTTTATAATTATCCTCCATATCATCCCACTACATCAAACAAGGCAGTTGAGCAAGTAAGGGCTAAGACTCTATGAGTCTGTGGTCCCTTCCAGCTGTAACATAATAGGATAACATTTTTAATTGTATTTTTTTTTTTTTAGCAAATGAAAGAAGACTCTGAGAGAACTTTGAAACTCTAATTCATAACATGTTTTATCAATAAAAATTCAAGGGCTTTATAAACTTTCAGGAATCTACATTTTCATTTCTTTTCTTCTAGTTCAAAGCAGTCCAAGTCAGGAATTAGAACATACTATTTAAAATGGGAGCAATGACATGACACACAATACAAAAATAATCTGCAAAATTGTCAAAGCAGAACAAAATCCAAAAGAAATACTTAGAACATGTTTTCATAAGTTGAAGTTATTTAACTTATTCTAAGTTAACTGGTAGAGGCAATATTTTGTGGAAAGTCTTATGTTCAATGCCTAGATTCATCATTTTGAAAAGATACTGAGTGGGCTATTAAAACTTTTGCATTTTAGTTTTCTCATTTATAAGGTAGAAATAAAAATACTGATCTTACAATATTTGGGGGAAGATTAAAAGCAATGCTTATATAAACTGCCTGACACATGGCAAATCTTAATACATACTAATTCAGTACTCCTTTAAATGTACATATCAACACTAGCTATTACTAATCTTTCCTTCACTCTTTTTGATTTATGACTAATACGGTAAATTTTTATTTAAAGAATAAATGAGAAAAGTTATCTGTGGTTAACACAGAACGACAATAAAATCAGTCATTAGAAATCTTAAAATTATGCAGCTTAATTCAGATTAGTAAATAGCCCATCAATTCTTTTAATCTTTTGTAAACATTTGTCCTCAATCTTCACAAATATCAAAGACTATAAATAGAAATGTGTTCTTTTATGACTGTCTGCCAAATTAATTGAGCACGACGACAATTGAGTGGAAAAATAAAAATATTGCTTACTGTATGTGGCACTTGGCAATTTCAAAATGATGTGAAAACATTCATCCTCAAAATGCCTCTACAAAAATGTAACTGTAGAGGAAGAAAAAAAACAATTCAAAAGAGTAAGCAATTTGTCAAGGTCACAGGAAAAACTAATCCAAACCAACACAGACTTAAACACTATACACTGTAACATACTAAAATAGGTTTTGCCACATATAGACTATACATCTAGCAAAGTATAATGGGCTGATGAACAGAACTATTTCAACTATATGCAAATACTTCAAAACATCAGGCCAGGAGGACACTTTGAAGAAAGAAGTAAAAGAAGACTGCATATTTGCTTCAGAATTATATGCAAGAAACACAGTGCCCCCAGAATACTGGCAGAAGAGCATAAAAGTAATTCAAAAATATGAGATGAGATGTTCATAAGTAAACACACTTGGAGAGCTGAGGTGACTATTCAAATATTTCAAGTTTTTAAAAGGTACTATTATCTGATATATGAGGATCACTGAGTTAGAAGAGAATTTTGTTTGATTTATCCAGAGAGTTGCACCAATTCACTTTGTAATTGCATTTCAATTCTAACTGAAAACGATGCACTGAGAAAAATGCAGGCATGAGACCTGCATACCTCACAAAAATACATAAACAGATCCATTCTCTGTGTTTCAGAATATCAATGTGATTATAAGGAGAAAGTGATTTAATCAAGTATTATTAATTAATTTGTTTGTTTTAGAGCAGGGTTTTGAAAGAGCATATTGATTTTGAATCTCATAATATTTCAACTTAAATGAGTTTTATGCTACTGAGTATACACAATGTTATAAAATAACCATTCAAAGAAAAAAAATAAAATACAACCTAATGAAAATTATCAGCCTGGCCAACATGGTGAAACAACCTCTTTACTAAAAACACAAAAATTGGCTGGGCATGGTGGCAGGTGCCTGCAGTCCCAGCTACTCATGAGGCTGAGACAGGAGAATCACTTGAACCCAGGAGGTAAAAGGTGCAATGAGCTGAGATCGTGCCAATGCATTCCAACCTGACAGAGTGAGTTTCCATTTCAAAAATATATATATATACATAATCCTTTAAAAACACAGTGTGTTCTTTCAGACAGATCAGACACACTATGAGCAATACAAACAAAAATCCTCCTAAGTACCAAACATCTTTAAAGGAATATTATTTCTTAGCAACAAACAGAATTTCTGCTCAGTGAGATTTGGGTCTTTACGGTACTAAGCAGAAATTCCAGCTTAAGAACACAGAAGTTGTGCTTTTGTGTTCACCAACACCAACTGTAACCAAATCAACAATTCAACATGCAGAATAAGCATTTTGAATAGAAAATCTAATTTATCTTCCTCTAGTATGTTAAAGACACTGGGATTGCACAGGTCTCTACATGGCCCATGCATAAATGATTTTACTAATGTTTTACACAGAACCTCTCAAACACAGATATAGTTATCAAGCTTATAGTTAAATGGAAAAAGTAAATCAAGAAATGCCCAAGAAATTTATTTTCTAAATTTAAAACTGAGAACATAAAAAGAGATATACATTCATCTTCACATATAATTCAATTCAATTATAAAGTTATAATAAAAAGCAGATCTCTATATTTCTTCATACTTTAGCATATTCAACCTCATAGACAAGAAGACTGAGGTGAACACTAATTACATGATTTCCTCAATCTGACACAGCAAATAGGAGGTAACTCTGGGCTCAAAACCAGATTTTCTGACCTGGGTTTCATCTTACTACAATATCTGATAATTTCTAGGTTGCATCCAGAGCAGAGGTTGAAAACTGGGGGTCTGAAAACCAAATCTGGCTTACTGATACATTTCGTCTGTCCCAACCATGATTTTTAAAATGTTACCCAATATTCAAAAGCAGAATGTTTCTCATTAAAAAATCCTCATATCTAGCTTCTTTAAAAAAAAAAAAAAGTGAAGATTCTTACAAGGCCAGATTCAGGCATGGAACAGAAAAATGGATGCCTCTCTTCGCACAAGTTTTCATACTCATCTATTTCCTACTTGCACAAACCATCTTTTACTCTGTCAATTTTAAACACTAGTGTTTTGCACCAGATCCAAGCCCTCCTCTACTAAGAACTACCATCATTTTTCTTTTTTACTGTGAAACTGGAGGAAGGATTTACCTTATTATTATCGAAAAATGTATTTTGTCAATTGAAACAACCACTTATAGTACTACATTTCACTGGATTCCTATAATCAGGTGATATTGATTGGTTATCTTATTTTAATCTATATATGTGTTTTAAAATGTTGTGGGTTTGAATTTCCATTTTTTAAATACATATTTGATAATTTTTATAGCTAAGGGAAAATATTACAAACATAACTGATTAGTACATCATCAAGTGAAAGAATGAGTGATCTCAAATAATGATTTTACATTTACCAGAGACATGCCTTTCAGAGAGCTATTTCCTGGACTGATAGGTTTAATAACCATGATATATTAAAAACTTCAATTTAATTGGATAAACTGGATTAAGAGAACACTAACAGCTAAAGGTAGAGCCATGCAATCTACAAATTTTGGTTAAATAATGGCATATTGAAATTGTCTTCAAATATCAACACATTTTACAGAATGCATAAAAATATGGACTGGCATTCTGAGGAATTCAGGTAGCAGGCGTCACCTCAATCTGAATCTGTTCACATATCTTAAAAAAGTACATACACCTAACAAAAACAAATAACAACACACAAATCCTAGTCCTTCAGCACAACTGTAAGTAGGAGAATAATAAACATGTCAGATTATATATAAACAGAAAATTAGACACCAATTTCTAACAGAGTTATCTTTCAAGTTCTCACTATATATACAGATAAATGGGGTACAGAAAAACTGTGAGAAAGAGGGTAAAGGAAACCAAAATTCCCAAGAGTGACATGAAAATCACTCACAGAAAATCCATTTAAACTATGAAAATTCCAAAAAACTATCCTGGTGTATTAGAACATGGACACAGAGAGAAGACTTAAAAATACATGAAATTTGAGGAGACTTTTTCTTTTTCTGGAAGAAAAGCAAGTAAAGCATTTATAAAATGATTGCGATATGTCAAGAGGACACAAGTCCTAGCTTTAAGAGACTCTTACTGGTCTACTTTGAGACAATTGGGAAATAAAAACAAATAATTATTGTAATGGATTAAAATTTATTACAGAAAATATAATAAATGAAATTAAGAAGGGAAAACTATTTCTGCAAGTATAGTTCACCTAAAAAGTACAGACTGACTGATGGAGTTAGAAAATCACCATAATATTTTAGGTAAATGATTCAGTAAAGAAAACATTAGTGCAACAGTACTAGTGCATGAAAATGTGATGACAAACATGGAATTTCCAGTTGAAAAGTATCCTCCCACAAAGTACTTATCAATTACAATGGGGAAAAATAGTAACTAGCAGTGGGGTAACTTGGCAGAGACCACCTTAACAAATTGATCAAAGAAGACATCATCAATAATCAGACAAATATGACATGCCTCCAAGTATGAAGCCCTTGAGAAGAACACATCACTTTTGTTGTATGCCTGCCAAAATGCAAAACCAGAATTAACCATTAGGAAACATCCTGTAAAGCCAAATTAAGAATACTGCACTCAATATCTTATCTGAACTCTTCAAATGTCCAAGTAATTAGACTGAGGAAATGTTCCAGATAAAAGGACTTTTAAAGATAAGACAACGAAATATACCCAGGATCCTAGATATATACTGTGAGTTACACAATACAAGTAATATTGTGTCAATACTGAATATCTTTAAAGATTATTCTCTGGATACAGAGGACAATGTCCTTATTCATAGGAAATGTACACTTGAACACTTCAGTTAAGGAAGCATGATGTCTGCAACTTATTCTCAAATGATTCGAGAAAAAAATGTGGGGTATGTGTGTGTTTGTGTGCACGCACGCTCATGAGCACACAGGTATAGAGTAAGAAAGCACGCACAGAAATGAAGCAAAAGAGGCAAAATCGTAAACAACTCTTGAATCTGGACAAAAGGTATTCTTAAACACAATTCTTGAAAATTTTCCGTACACTTGAAATGATGTCAAAATTTGAAATTATGCAACAAGGTAAAAATAAATAAAAATGTTTTATTTCAATCTAGACATTTATATTTAGGAATCACAGAATAATAGTCAAACATATAACAAGAAAATCTTTTTCAGAAGAGAACAACAGACACTGGGGCCTACTTGAGGCTGAAAGGTGGGAAGAAGGTGAGAATCAAAAAAGTACCTGTCAGGTACTATGCTTATTACCTGGGTGACAAAATAATCTGTATACCAAACCCCTGTGACACACAATTAACCTATATAACAAATCTGCATATGTACCCTTAAAGCTAAAATGAAAGTTAAAAATAAATCAGAAAAAAATTTAAAGATTAAAATATAATTCAAAATCATCAATGTTTTTGTATAATCAGTAGAGTAAGAAATCCAGAGTGATAACTTACATACTATGTATCACATAGTGTTTAATTAGATATAATGTATATATTCATATATATTAAATATCTATTTAGATTAAATGAGACATATATATTCATAACTTACATATTGATATATACATATTTAATATATAAAATACAGGAGCACAAGAACAAATGTAAAATCTAGTTTAGAGTTTTAAAATAAACCATGCAAACAACACTACATTATAGTCAGCATATTAAGCAAGGTAGAGTTAAATAATAAAATGATAATCAAAAAATAAATGAAAGCAGTCAGGACTTCAAGGAAAAAAGACAAAAGCTTATCAGTCTTTAAAGATTACCAATATAAATGTTTTTTTCTTATATAATTAGTTTTCTAAATTAAAAGTTGCAACTTCTTTTAAATTCAGTAAAAAAACATAAAAATAAAAAATCATCCTTAATTTCAGAAACAATACAACTATTCTGTTCTTACTTATAGACTATTACTTAAAGAATTATATAATATAAACTATTTTATGATTATATTATCTTTTACTTGTTAATTTCTTTGTATGACAATATCATCATTTGTCTTATTTCACTGCAAAATCACTTCACTGATTAACATCCTGCTGCTATGACATGCCATCATTTATATATTTTCTAAATATAAATTATCATCAAATATTTGTGATGAAAACAAGATACTGTGAAGGTCCTTGTGCACATATCTTTTGCCACAGCATGATTGTTTCCTTAGGATAAAACACCCAGAAGTGAAATTTCTGGGTCAAGTAGCATGAGACTGTTAAAACTTGTTAAACCATATTTTATTAATATTGATATACCCAACTTTCCTATTTGACCATCTCCCAAATCAGGTTATATTTTACAATTACTGTAGCCAGTTACAGTCACGACAAAGTGTTTGTTGCCTGCTGATGCCCCAACTTGACCCTAGTTTTGCATATTGTCATGCCTTCATTTGAGTTGTATGCACCCTTGGAATTCTACATGTTGAGTTTAATTACCTTTTAAAATGTCTTCAAAAAGATTACACCAAAAGGTAACACTAAAATGAAAAATTGTTTATATGAAAAGGTATGGAAACAGAGGAACTTCAGTAAAATAATTATTCATTTTGTTGAGCTGAAAGAAAAAGATAGAAAAATGACCACAAATAGAGGAAGATGTGTTACAATCTTGAAACTCAGAACATAGAAAAAAAAAAAAAGGTCATTACAGGATAAGGGATGTAATTAACACAGGAAACACTACAGATCCTCCAGAACAATACAAACAACTATTCCAGGTCTCATCTCTAATTTACAGCAACAATGTGTCAAAATGCCTCACCAATACTAGCTATTACCATTTTAATGCCATTTTAATCATGGGTTCTGATAGTCAACTATTTCAGCCCCTCTTTTTTAATTTCCATATTCACTTTAGATTCCTGCAAATTCCCACAGATTTAGCAATTTGCTTGTCTGTAGATTCTACATTTTGTATTCTTAAATTGTGGAGATTATTACAAATATCATTCAGTTCAGTAAGTCCCCAATAAATACTTCTAACGTCTTATTTTGTTTGCCTTACCAGGTCACTGATTCAATGACAAGTAAGAAACTATGCCTCCCTTTATACAAGACTACATTTTCTTTGCTGGTTGATCAGAACATCATGTCAGACAAAACTAAACCTTACCGAAGTAAAGATGAACTTTTTGTCTTCTCATATTTAAGTTCTGTCACTGTGCCAGAGAAGAAAATTACATTAACTGAGTGATTTCCTTCTCCCAGACATGTTGGTTGTTACCCCATTTCTTCTGCTCTTTAAGAGTATGGAAATCAATAATCACTGTGTCTTATTCTTTTATTTCCCTAAATATCAAAGCAAACTGATTAATCTGTAACTTCTAAAATCATCTCTAGTATGTCCTCCCTCTTTCCCTCCCTCCCTGGCATTTTGTGGCATTCGAAGCCACTAACTCTCTTGCACTTTTTCTAAGTGTAAATACAACTTGATAATGATCTCATGATATTTTCTTTTTTTTAAGACAGAGTTTCACTCTGTCACCAGGCTGGAGTGCAGTGGCGTGATCTCGGCTCGCTGCAACCTCCGACTCCCTGCTTCATGATCTCATGATATTTTCCATCATAGGCATGACAAATCAGGATTCCCTGATTTGTACACAACGAGTATTTAAATGTAACCTCTCTATAGTCCATCAGCCAATTTACATCACTGCATAATTCCATATCCAGTCTCTACATCATGGATAGATGCCATGCTGATGAATTCCCTAACTGAATACTACATCAGCCATTCCTCTTTTTTATTCATCCAGTTGGGGAGTCAGAGACCTATGAGTTCTGAAGCGGGGTCTCAAGAGATTCAAGTGGATTCTCTGTTAATACTTTGTTCCTTTTTTTAATCATTGAATGTTTAAAGAAATAGCCAAATGATTGTTCCAGACAGTCACTAGCCTATGTGAAGAGTGTTCAATGACAGCTCCTTCACCACTGGCCCCTCTCTACCTGAAGCAACAGAAGAAAACACTGGCTCTTCCACATTCTGGGATGAAAACTAGAACATTTCTACTTTATTCACTACACTCCATCCCGAGTAAACACACAATAAAGTATGGCATATCTTATACACTTTGCTTCATTATTTCCTAGTTTCTGAAGAAATGTGGCCTTTTCCTTTGCATATCCTTACTTTTTGACCCATTCCATTTCCATCAAGTTATTCTAAAAAGTAATTAGATATACAGGCAAAATTTCATGTTCAAAGTACTTCATCAGTGTCATTTATGATGCTATAATTTTAAATCCATAAAAGCAACAACTAGGTAAATTATGGCTTGTCCATATGATGAAATGCCATGTAGTCATAAAAATAATGTCCCAAATAATATTTATTTATATACAGAAATCAAATCTTCAAAACAGTACTAATAATTTATAAAATAATATGGAGAATAAAGTAGCAGTTGTGTAAATAATTATGTAACTTACATATATGTAAAAATATATGCCTATATAAACATATAAATTCAGTATAACAATTTGCTATGCAATGAAAATTAACATTATTATGTCTAAATGGTGTAAAAATGTAATTTCCATTTTCTTTTTCACACTTTTTCTAATTTTCCAAGCTTCTACAAAAAATATGTATCACGATAATCCAAAAAATGCTAGTTTAAAAGCTGAAAGTCATCAAAAGCAAAAAGTGCATAGGTAAGAACCAATTATATAGCTATAAATTAGGCAGAACCTCAACATTAAAAGAACTGGAAAATAGCATAAACCAAGTTGCAACATAGTAAGAAACAAAATCAATTTTCCAAAAGTTAATACATGATTTTTGGACGAATGTGGCTAGTCCTGTAAGGTGCCTCGCCAGTGTCTAATCTCTCCTTTCCTTGCTGATATTAGCACACTTATGCTCTTTGGCCTTTGCCAGTTGGATATGTAGTTATAGTGAATGGAACTCTGACAGCTATTTTGAATGTATGAATCCTAGAATGAATACAAGAATCCAAGATCTCTAGTAACATTACATAGGTCATCTTAGCAGACTTGGACTACCAACATCAAGATTTCATATTTTGAGTGAAGAATCAAGTACCAACTTCTTTAAGTCACTCTGGATACACACTGAGCACAATTCCTGAATGATACACATTATCTAAGAATTTGCAGATAAATTTTTTTTGTTATGGGCCTAATGAGTATTTGGCTAGCATATATTATTAAATATTAGGGTTCACATGTCAAATCATATTTAAAATGAAGGAAAGACAGAAATGGAGAGAATTAACAGTTGGGAAATTAGGATACATTAAAAATAACCCAAATAAAGAAATTTATATTTCATAAAATAAATGTTTAGTAGTTTATTTTTAGTAATATCATAGATTATTTTTAAAATTATAAGTAAAGAAATAGCTTTAACACTACCAGAAGAGATTATACTACACTGCAAAAACAAATTTCTAGAAAATAAAGATTTCTTAGATATTTTGTCTTTTTGTTTTTTAAGTGAAGACATTTTTGAACATCTTTAAACCTAAATTTAAATCTGGAAACTTTCATATCAAGGTCCAACTATACGTGTGCTGTAAGTATGGGAGGCAAGTATTTTTTTTTTTTTGGCATTGTCTTAGACTCATGATTTTAATAAATTTGTAGTGATTATCATTGCAAGAGATTATGTTAATATTTTTATGTCCTCATTATATTCCAGAAAAAGACACAAGGCATGTCACAAAGATATATTCAATAGAGCATCATTAAATTCATAGCCCTTTATCTTACGGTATCAATATTTAACAATTTTTTCAAGACATATATTAAATGAATGGTTGTATTATGAACTTTGGTAGGTCTCAGAGGAACAATGAGAAATGTGATGTCTACATTGTGAAAAAGTTTATCATCTAAAATGGGAGACATGTGAGGGCATCACTATGATAACAGGTTAAACATTAGCAACAGCAATAGAAACAAGATTCTATGGGAACAGAGAAAATAGAATAATTTTGCCTTGGGGATTTGGAGAAATCTTTTTAAAAGAATTTGTTCATGTGAGCTGATCCTTAAAATGAGGAGCTAAGTAATTCAAGTCTGCAAAGCAATGTGAGCAAAGAAACAATCATGGACTTCTATGGTAAGTCCAGGTAAAAAGAGAATCAATTCAGTGAATCCTGAAAATAGATTAAGAAGGGGTAAAAAATGAGATGCAAAGCCAAAAACGTCATTTGGAATACATCTCTAAGAAGGGTCTTGAAAGATATGCTAAAGAATTTGAAATTTAACCTGCAGAGCTTTTAAAGGTTTTTAACACACAGGAGTTACTCATGCTCATTCAGAGAGATCCCTCTACTGACAATGTAGAGTAGTTAACAAATCACATGATGAGGCGCAGTTCTGTTTTAGAGAAACATATTAGTCTTGGGTTTAGATTAAGCACAACCTTGACTGAGGGCTAGCAGGAGTGACAGGATCAGCCCTTGAGATCCTTTTCAATCTTAAACCCTGTGACTTATGTCTCCTGCAAAGCAAACAAGTTCCAGGAAAATTCTTCTAAATGACAGAAGTGGCAGAACTCTGAGGCCACTTGGGTGAAAATCATAAAAACGTTGTGATTTCAAATAACCAATGAGTTTGACAAGAAGCATATAGAGTGCACAATCTCTGACTAGATAACAATGAAATTTGAGAAGAAAAAAAAAATCACAGGGAAGACATTCTTATAGCAAGTGGAAAAGCAGTTTCAACTATCCGTCAGGGAAAGCCAGACAAAAATTTGACTGACCTAAATCCTTTTAGGCCTGCATCATTTTGCAAAGTAGCCTCTACTGCTCTGGAAGGCCCAGGGGACCTATCTGTGCATATGTAATCTAATTAAATGCATGTAGTAAGGATTTAATTGTGTAGAGCATTTTGCTGGGTACAGCACAAAAAGAATCCTGTCAGACTACCTTCTTGGATTTTCTAATCTACAAAAGGCAAACAGATGTAGCTATGCATCTATAGTTTAGGTATAAGAAAGAATTTATTCAAGTATAAGAACAGGTAAAATTATATGTACTGACAATGAATACTTCATGAGCATCAATCAATAAGTGGAACACCACCTTGATAAGTTCCATTTCAAGGGGAACCACCGTTAAGGATCAGAGAACGAATGCCAGTGACCAGATCTCACTCCTGAGACCTACTGGAAGGGAAAAGAAAAGCTCTACTCTATTCAGGTTTAACAGCTCTAAACAGCAAGGTCAATCGAACAGTCTGAGGCACAACATGTCACAGGAGTGATGTGCTGAAGAAAGATGAAACAAGCCAGCCATGGCACAGCGTCAGTCTGGGGATACAAGCCCCTTTCCTTTCCTTTTGTTCTCTTCTGTTGTTGTTGTGCCATTCTAACAAGGGCATTTAGCCTTACAGAGGGAGACCCACATATACATGTCAGCAAAAAGACAGAACTCATAAAATTTCTAATAAATAGAAGGTGAGAACCTGGACTGAGAAAGCAACATGTAAAAAAGTTTTAAGTTGCATTGCAGTGTGAATTTTATCCCCGAGACCAAGTACATGGTGTATGAGATCAGAATTCTTAAGTCCCGTGAGTGACTGGTTTGATGGCAATCAGCCAAGTATATCATGCGATCAGAACTCTTGATATAAAACAACTCCCTGTCCTTGAACCCCTCCACAGTGTAAGTGAAGGAATGAGGCACACATTTTCCCATAAAATACAGCTGCAAATAACATAATAGGAACACATTTACTGAAAAACACAGAAAAGGAAAACTAAATATTCTACAAAATAACAACATGTAACTTATACATTTGTAATTCATGATTCACATATTTGGAATATTGTTAATATATACAGATGATTTTTATGTTTGTTTATGATGCAAAGAGGCCCTTTCTTGATAGAACAGCCTTATGAAAACATGTAGCTCTATTTTGCAGATGTTATTCTTTCCTGATTGGGAAAATAATTCTCAGAAGCAGGAATGATATTATGAGACCTTAGTAGGGCAGAGACTTCATAAAAAGCAAGCAAAAGTACAGACACACCCACAAAAATGAATTTTGGCTAGTGGACCCCTAAAGTTTTCAAATTGCAAAAAGCATTCAATAATTGCATACCATGAGCATAAACACATTGTTGAAAACCCACTGGTAGGTAGGTATCTCAATAAGTTATCTCAATCAGGAAGTGCCTGATCTTGTATTTACATAGTGCCTTAAACTATGTAGATCTCAAAATCATTGGCCAGATTTATTAATTGATTACATATACTGACTGCTTAAGCAGGAATCATTTCATGCACCAATGAAGTGCAGTCATTTCTATATTAAAATGTAGCAGCATTTTACTGGCCCACAATTTTATATACCCAGTTACTGTGAGATGTAGGCCTCTGGCCAAATGAAAGCGCATCGGTATTTAGTGAATTATAATAAAATGACAACTGTATATAATACAACATAATTAAAATCACATAATAAACGTTTTCCACTGCAAGAAATAAATACATATGTGATTTTATAAAAATAAACATAAAATAACTCCCACTACATGTGGGAGTTTCAGAGTGTTAGCGTGGGGTCAGCAAGGGTAAATGGCTGTCAGGAAGGCTTTGAGGTCGGTTAAAAACTCAAAATACTAGTTGAACCTGACAGGAAAGTTACACTGAGCATAAAGTTTGGGATAAGGAACTTTAAAAAAAAATCCAGGTGGCAAAACTTAATTTGATCTAATATAAGGTCAAACTATACTTCAGAGTTCATAAGGCAACTGAAAGTTTAGAATAAATCTGAATTATAAAATAAGATCAGTAATTTATACTTAGTTTTATTGGTATCCAAGGCCAAGATCTTGAAGGACCACACTTAAAAACTGCCAGGAAACTTAGAAAAATGAAAAACCAACTTTCCATAGGAGCCATTTAAAGAAAAGCACACACACAGGTAGTTTCCATCAGCTCTGCCCCACGCTAGTAAAGAGTATATTTTTGATTCATGCTAGTGAAAAATACATTGCAAAATTAATCATATTGCTAAACATTTTATAACTATGGAAAACATCTTTTTGACTTACTAACTTCCAAGGTACTTGGTGTTGAATAAAATGAAGACTATTCTGAAAGTGAACTTACAGGGTTAATTATCAATTGACTATCACTCTATAAATAAAATAATTATAATTGATGTAATATGTTGGCAGATAGATGCAACAATACAAAAAAATGAATCAATTGTCTGTCTGTGACTTCATGTAATCTTGGTTGAAAACGGTTAACCTCATACGTGGTCCGCAGAAATGTCACGAGTTATTACTTGATTTCAAATATATTTTATGTAGAAATTGTTCCACAAAGTTTTTAAAGCTTGTAATAAAATTTTATTTTTAATTACTTTTAAAATATATTCAAGTGGCACACAAAACTTCAAGATGGAGTGAAACAGGAGCACTAAGGAAATACAAATTGAGGACCCAACATTATTTTAGGCAGTACTAGAAATTGAATCACACAGGAAAAGTTCTAATAGGTTTTTAAAATAATTTCTTTACTTGCAATATGAAAAAATTTTTAAACATAAGTGCAATATTATTTAATAACCTATAATGTCCTTCTCATATAATAAACTCATAAAACATAATGTAATCTATCCCTATAACAGCATTTTTAAAAATAACTGTTTTATTTTACTGAATATGTTTTTGGAGCTGAGGAAGCTGTAGTCCAGGTACATTTCAATATTCTGCAAATGATTTAGAAATAAATCAAAAACAGCATGATGCATCACTAGATTCCCACCAGCAGTTTATTAATTTACATATAATTATCATTTGCACAAATTATTATGAAGGAAATGACAAACTACCAGTGCTCAAAACATATTCACTACACTTCATAAGAAAAGAGAACTGGAATTGAAATATTTCTAAATGCGAAATCAATTACAATTTGTTATTTCAAATTATGCTTTCTTACAAATTAAAAAAGGAGAAAATCTCTAAAGCAGCACGTATAAAAATCATTAAAAACTACCTATCACATACTGAAAATACAATCTGTGTCTCTAAACTTTGGGAGGCCGAGACGGGTGGATCCCAAGGTCAGGAAATCAAGACTATCCTGGCCAACATGGTGAAACCCCATCTCTATGAAAAATACAAAAATTAGCTGAGCCTGGTGGCAGGAGCCTGTAGTGCCAACTACTTGCAAGGCTGAGGCAGGAGAATGGCTTGAACCCAGGAGGTGGAGGATGCAGTGAGCTGAGATGGCACCACTGTACTTCAGCCTAATGACAGAGCAAGACTCGGTCTCAAAAAAAAAGAATAAAGAATAAAAATTACACAGTGTTTCATCTTTTTTCACTCAGAAATGAAGGGTGCGATGGCAATGTTTTAAGATGTTCTCTATTTTCCATACTCACACACACACAAAGCACTGATCTTACAATTTCTCTAGGGATCTTCCACACAATAAAAACAACATAGTCAAAGCAGATCAAATAAGGGGGAAATGCAAGATGGCTATCACTTAACCCAGAACACCTAACAAAACTCAGCAGTGATGCTGGAAAGACCCAAATAAAGTTAAAGGGAATAGAACATGCGTACTATCCTTGTTCTCAGCTTGATGAACTTTTTTGCAAAGTGGTATGTCATTGTTTAGCATTGTCTGTAATGTGTACAGTATCGTAAAATTTATCATGAAACGAAGGCACCTTAGCCTTCACACATTTATCTTCCCTTCTCTCTTAAATAAGCTTTCTCAATATTTCACTAACACAGTTTTACTGTTTCTACTCCATTTGGCTTCAGTCCTATCTTTAACTCTTATTTATTTATTGGCACTTAGGGCCCAATTTTGCAGTAACTCCTTACAATAACTCTTCCAGGTGTGAGATTTTATTTTGAAAATCGGTTAAGCAGGCCAAATTTACTAGGCACCTGTCACACTAGATACCAAAAGAGGACCGTGGAAGAGGAGATATACTAATAACAGCTTGCATTTATTGAGCACCTGCTAAGTGCCAAGCACAACAATCTATGTACATTACAGCCATTGTCACCTGAACTCTGATGCCATTTTATAAGGGGGATGAGAATATCTAGTTTATAGTGCCGTGAGAATTAAATAAGTTAATATTATGTAGAGCACTCAAAAGAGACCTTCTTGCCCAGTAAGAGACCTGGATGGTATTCGACTTAGCTAATATAACTATTATCGCCATTTTAAAGATGAGGTAACTAAATTTCATGCAGGCTATGCAACTGTCTTCCATCGTTCTTAGATATAAGAATTTTAAATTATATTTATGTGATTCCAGGTACTATAAAATTAAACTTGTGTCTTTAACACTTAATTGTGTTTTACTGTCTCTCCTTACTTGAAGCTCTACATTCATCTTATTTTAAAATGAAGAGGAAGTTAATATGCTAAAAGGTCCTAATTGCCATAACCTTCACTTTTAATATGTAACTTAAAGGACCCCAGATTCATCAACCACTTGAAATGACAGGACAAAAGAGCTCTAACTGCCCACAAGTTAATTGTCCTCAAATCAAGAGCACCCAGAAAATGGTAAAATGAGGAGACCAAGAGAGACTGTAATCACAAACTGTCAAGAGAAACCAGATATTCACAGCTTTAAAGAGTGCCTCATTGTTTGTTTTTTGGGTTTTTTTCTCATATCAGAATCCCCTATCCCTTCTTACTATAACAGACTAGGTTTTACCACATAAATTATTTTTCCCAGTTTTCCACAATATTTTCTTGTGTTATACATATCTTACACTATAGGGGAAACCTGAAAACTTCCTCATTTATCTTTCTTTCTCTCCATTTCTATCTATAGAAAGCTAACTGTGATTATTTTTTAGTTTGCTAATTCATGTTCATAGTTAAGAATGCTAAAGTATGAGCATGTACACAGCAACAACCAGTAGGTTAATAAATTTGGGGGGGGGGGACTACCCATATGCTCACATTAATTAGGAATAGCTAGCATCTTTACAGCAACTATTTCTGATCAGCTACAAAACTAGTGCTAGCCCAAAGGATACTAAGGAGTGAACATTTTGAGAGCAGCTGCTGATCTAAAATGACAATATCTTCACATCTGTGAATGTTGAAATGGCCATCCTACATTTATCAATTCTGCAGGCGCATCAGGTAATCACAGTAACTGGTACAATTTAATAACAGAGAGAACTATAAAATTTACTGTCTCTATCTGGAATCCACTACAAAATGTTGTTTCGAATTATCCCTCAGTGCTTTGAAAATGTTTAGAAAAACAGAGGTGAACCAGTGATAGGATCTTTTAAAGAATCATCTTGTAATGTGCATTTTTACATCAGCAAAAAAAAATTTTTAAGCTATAAGAAAATGAGGCCTTGAAGAGTAAAAAAAGTTCTATCAAAACAATCCTATTTAGGATCTGGTTACACACATTCATAAAACTAAAGATGTATGATTCTGATTTGATGGGCAAAGTCAGTAAGACACAAAGTAAAGAATCAAACTTAAAGGAGACAGGAAAGAGACTGAGAACCATTGTTAAGAAGGCAATGAACACCTTTATGCTAATAAAGATACAGAGCAAGTAAGAGTTCTGTATTAGTCTCAGGATTTATACCCAGAATAATTAGAATTCACTTTATTCTCAATAAAATGATAGACCTATCTTCATAAAGTAAACATTATACTACAAAGTGGCACTGAGTATTCTTTAATACCAGTTGCTTTATTTTCATTTATTTAGAGAGAGAGTTTTGCTCTTCTTGCCCAGTCAGCTCACTGCCATCTCCACCTCCTGGGTTCAAGTGATTCTCCCCACTCAGCCTTCCGAGTAGCTGGCACTGCAGCCTCGTGCCACCACACTCAGCTAATTTTTTAAAGATATAGTTTTAGTGGAAACAGGGTTTCACCATAATGGCCAGGCTAGTCTTGAGCTCCTGACCTCAGGTGATCCACCTGCCTCAGCCTCCCAAAGTGCTGGGATTACAGGTGTGAGTCCCCATGCTCAGCATCAGTTGTTTTATTTTAAAGATGAGGAAACTGACATTAAGGGAACTTAAATGACATGTTACAGAATTTATTAATGGCTTTATCAGGACTAAAGTCCAATTTTCCCCTCTTAACTCCATAATGTAGTATTATAGGGAATTACTGTTATCATGTTCAGTGGCACAAGTGCCAAGAATTTACAGTTCTTATATAGTGACCCCTCTCAACCCCAACAAGTTTCTCTCCCCAGAGGAACTCACCTTTAATTGTTTATTAGCTCTACTACAGAACCTTTAAATCCCAATATCTTTACGGATCATCATGACTCCAGAGAGAGTAGTTGGAATCTGTGGAAATCTGGAAAGTACACACTCACTGAAGCATAATCACATTTTTTTCAAAAAAATTAAAGCATATATTGACCAAATACACTCAAATTCATTTAGCCATTACCTAAGTGACTTCACATCATATTCAGAACTTCTCTGTATCTTTCCTCCTAACGTAGTCATTATTCCTCTTGTCAGTTATCTTCATAACTTTAAGGACTATTAGTGCTATTTCTTATATTAATCATAGACACTATCTCTTGACTCCTATTTTGTGACGTGCTACTATTCCAATACCTAACCTTTCCTTCAGCTCTCTCCGGTCCCCATGCCCAATTTGCAACCCCACCACATGTGTGTTTATCATGACATTGTGAGTCTTGATAATATTTGCATTTTGTTCTATCTTCCACATTTTAAGATTGACTGAAAATCTATCAAAAGTTGAACATCAGTAAATACCATGTATATTTAATTAATATAAAAATATTCATTTGGGGGCAAACTAAAGTTCTATGGTTATTTTCCTTTTTTGCATATTCTTCTGTTTTTCCTGAAATTTCTATCTTTTCTTTGTACTTTGTCTTTTTAAATACTCCTTAAACATTAAATGTTCTATAAATTCCCCTTTTTGTCCCAAATCCTCCCACCAACGAAAGACCTCCATTTCATTATACTAATCCTACACCAGGCTGGAATAAACCAATTTGTTCACCTTCTTGGACTACTTCACAGCTATCATGCCATCTGTCTCCTTTTCTTAATCATAGTTTGCTGGGGTTCAACCTCAAGTAACTTTTCAAGAAAGGTTTTATTTAAGGAATATAACCTTTGTCTTTATATGTTTTTAAATGTCTTAATTCTACCCTGACAATGAATATTTTGACTGGGTATGGTATTCTGAGTTGAAAATCACCTTTCCTCAGAAATTTGAGAATTATTCTCTTAATTCATTAATGATTGTTCTAACTGTATTTTTGTTGTTGATTTCTTACTAGACTTCCAATTAGTGGAAAGTCACACATCATAGAGATTCACTGTGATTCATATTTTCCATTTTGTTTCATTTCTGTTAGAATTGTTGACATATTTTTCTCCATTTACTATTACACATTTTTCCTTAAAGTATTTATTTGAAAATCTTCAATTTCCAAGAGCTTTTCTTGCTCATTGAGTATTCCTTTTCTATATCATCCACGTGTTTCATGAATGCAATATCTTCCTGGATCTTTTTAAGAATTTTATATGTACATAAATGTATGTGTGTGTGTGTGTGTATTTGTCTCTTTTATGGTCCTCTAATTGTGTGTTTCTTGCAAAGTCATTTTGTTATCAGTTTCTTTACCTTGGTCTCTTTTTTTTTTTTCATGTTGCAGACTTTTCAAAATTTTTGTTCTCACATTATTTTTTAAATGTCTGTGACCCTTGATTGCTGTTTTATATATTTAAGAATGGAGAAATACCAGTCTGGGCAGCATAGCAAGATCTCCCATCTCTAAAAAACATAAAAACTAGGTGTGGTGGGCCATTTCTGTAGTCCTACCTACTTGGGAGGCTGAGGCAGGAGGATTGCTTGAGCCCAGGAGTTTGAGGTTACATGTAGTGAGCTATGATCATGCCACTGTATTCCAGACTGGGCAAGAGACCCTGGCTCAAGAGAAAAAAAAGAAATAAGAAAAACAAAGTAGAGGGAGGGATCCAAGATGGCCGATTAGGAGCAGCTCAGGATTGCAGCTCCTAGTGAAAGCGCAGAGGGTGAGTGGACGCTGCATTTCCAGACAGATTTTTATTGACCACAGACCAGGAGATTCCCAGGCGGAGGAGTCCTACGGGTCACCAGCATGGCTGTTTTGGCCTGTGCGGCTGTTTTGGTCGGCACCTTGGCGCAGCTGTTTCAACCTGCATGGCTGTTTTGGCCGGCGTCCCAGCGTGGCTGTTTCAGCCTGCACAGCTATCTTGGCCAGCGTCCTGGTGCAGCAGTTATCCATGGGCGCCATTTTAGCTAGTGATTAGAGCTATGGGAAGACAGAGTCACCCATTTAACTGATAGAAAAGGGGACTGAAACAGGGAGCCAGGCCAGGAGAGTCCCGGGAAAAAAGCGCCACGAATCTCAGCGGGGCTGTTTCAGCCGGTGCAGGCGCAGTGGGTCTCCGCATGGGAAATCACACAGATCCCGGCACCTTTTCAACAGGTGACTGGAACACCTGGGAGACAGTCAACCATTTGCTCTGAGGCAGGGAGCCAGGTGATCAGGCTTGGCTGCTCCCACCCCCACAAAAAAACAGCAATCTGAAACGCTCTGGATGGAGAGTTTCACAGCAAGCACAGCTAAACCTGGGACGGTCCAGCTCTGTGGGTGAGGGGCATCCTCCATTACCGAGGCAGTCCACCACTACGGAGGTAGTCTGCCATTGCTGAGGCAGCCCACCATTGCCAAGGCAGCCTGCCATTACAGAGAGTCCACCATTATAGAGGTGGGCTGCCATTGCCGAGGCAGTTCTAACTATATCCTTATAAACAGAACTGCAGGGAAGATCACACGGCAGCTGGGTGAAGCCCACAGCTGCTCAGCAAAGCCTCTGTAGGCAGACAGTGACTAGGCTGCCTCCTGGTAGGGCAGGGAAGCCCTGAAAAAAGGCAGCAGGACAACAGAAACTCATAAACAAAGCCCTAAATTCCCGAGACAGAGCACCTGGGCAAAAAAAAGCCAGGCGGTGGGGGGTTATGAGTTCTGCTGCAGCAGACTAAAACATACCTGCCCACGCTCTGAATGAACAACAGAGCTCACGGCTCAGCACGTGAGCTCCTATAAAGGACAGACTGTCTCCTCAAGCAGCTCCCTGACCCCCGTATATTCAAAGAGTCACCTCATAAAGGAGAACTCAGACTGACATCTGGCAGGTATCCTTCTGGGACAAAGATAGCAGAAGAAGAAACTGGCAGCAACCCTTACTATTCTGCAGCAGCTGCAGGTGATCCCCAGGCAAGCAGGGCCTACAGTGGACCTCAGCAGTCCTACAGCAGAGGGGCCTGAATGTTAGAAGGAAAACTAAGAAACAGAAAGAAATAACTTCATCATCAACAAACTGGAGGTCCACTCAGAGACCCAATCTGAAAGTCAACAACTACAAAGATGACAGGTGGATAAATCTGCAAAGATGGGAAGAGACCAGCGCAAAAAGGATGAACAAACCCGAAACCAGAACGCCTCTCCTCCTACAAGGGAACACAACTCCTCACCAGCAAGGGAACAAAGCTGGATGGAAAATGAGTGCGAAGAATTGACAGAATCAGGCTTGAGAAGGTGGGAAATAAGAAACTTCTCTGAGCTAAAAGAACATGTTCTAACCCAATGCAAAGAAACTAAGAACCTTGGAAAAAGATTTGACAAAATGCTAACGGGAATAAACAACTTAGAGAGGAGTATAAGTGAATTGATGGAGCTGAAAAACACAACACGAGAACTTCGTGAAGCATGCACAAGTTTTAACAGCTGAATTGACCAAACAGAGGAAAGGATATCAGAGGTTGAAGATCAACTCAATGAAATAAAACAAGAAGGCAAGATTAGAGAAAAAAGGGTAACAAAGAATGAACAAAGTCTTCAAGAAATATGGGACCATGTGAAAAGACCTAATGTACGTTTGATTGGTGTACCTGAATGTGACAGAGAGAATGAATCCAAGCTGGAAAATACTCTTCAGGATATTATCCAGGAAAACTTCCCCAACTTAGCAAGACAGGCCAATATTCAAGTCCATGAAATACAGAGAACACCCCAAAGATATTCCTGAAGAAGAGCAACCCCAAGGCACACAATCGTCAGATTCACCAGAGTGGAAATCAAGGAGAAAATACTAAGGGCAGCCAGAGAAAAAGGTTGGGTTACCCACAAAGGGAAGCCCATCAGACTCACAGCAGATCTCTCAGCAGAAACGCTACAAGCCAGAAGAGAGTGGGGGCCAATATTCAACATCCTAAAAGAAAAGAACTTTCAACCTGGAATTTCATATCCAGCCAAACTGAGCTTCATAAGTGAAGAAAAATAAAATCCTTTACGAACAAGCAAGTACTCAGAGATTTCATCACCACCAGGCCTGCTTTACAAGAGCTCCTGAAAGAGGCACTAAACATAGAAAGAAACAACCAATACCAGCCACTCCAAAAACATACCAAATGGTAAAGAGCATCAACACAATGAAAAAACTGCATCAACTAATGGGCAAAACAGTCAGCTAGCATCAAAATGGCAGGTTGAAATTCACACATAACAATATTAACCCTAAATGTAAACGGGCTAAACGCCCCAATCAAAAGACACAGACTGGCAAATTGGATGAAAAACCAAAACCCATCTGTATGCTGTATTCAGGAAATGAATCTCACATGCAAGGATACACATAGGCTCAAAATAAAGGGATGGAGGAAGACTTACTAAGCAAATGGAGAGCAAAAAAAAGCAGGAGTTGCAATGTTCATCTCTGATAAAATAGGTTTCAAACGAACAAAGATCAAAAGAGACAAAGAAGGACATTACATAATGGTAAAAGGATCAATGCAACAAGAAGAGCGAACAATCCTAAATATATACGCACCCAATACAGGAGCACCCAGATACATAAAGCAAGTTCTTAATGACTTACAAAGAGACTTAGACTCCCACACAATAACAGTGGGGGACTTTAACACCCCACTGTCAATATTAGACAGATCAACAAGACAGAAAATTAACAAGGATATCCAAGACTTGAATTCAGACCTGGACCAAGCAAACCTAATAGACATTTACAGAACTCTCCACCCCAAATCCACAGAATATACATTCTTCTCAGCACCACATCACACCTACTCTAAAATTGACCACATAATTGGAAGTAAGTCACTCCTCAGCAAATGCAAAAGAATGGAAATCATAGTCTCTCAGACAAAAGTGCAATCAAGTTAGAACTCAGAATTCAGAAATGAACTCAGAACCGCACAGCTTCATGGAAACTGAACAACTGGCTCTTGAATGTGGACTGGATAAATGATGAAATGAAAGCAGAGATAAAGAAGTTCTTCAAAACCGACTAGAACAAAGAGACAACGTACCAGAATCTCTGGGACACATTTAAAGCAGTGTCTAGAGGAAAATATATAGCAATAAATGCCCACATGAGAAGAAAGGAAAGATCTAAAATCGACACCCTATCATCAAAATTGAAAGAGCTAGAGGAACAAGATCAAAAA
>CAUYQU010012076.1:0-51439 GCA_963574635.1 Cheracebus regulus
TATCACTCAGGAATGCGAGAGGAGACCAGGGTAAATATCGGACTCAAAAAGTGTTTGCAGAAAGTGATTTATTTAGATGAGAAAGAGAAAAAAGGAGAGGACAAGAGAAAGCTTCCACACTGGGTGGAAGTGGAACCCAGAGGGGGATAATCCAGGAGAGAGAAAGAGGGCTTCCACGAAGGGAGTGAGTGTTCATAGCATGAGATCCAAACATGGAATCCAAAGGGGTGTAGAAGAAGGGGACTTTTAACCTGGGAGGAACCCCCACCTTCTCCAAGACCCCTGGCCAATGAAGGAGTTCCTTAGAATTTCCACTGGAGTGACTGACTTTTGATTCTTCCCGTACCCGCAAAAATTAAAGCAAATACTATTACATCTCCCCTACGGAGAGAGACGGGAAGGGAGCCTGGTGCTGGGAGGTTCTTGCCCTTAAAACTACGCCCCCTTGTGGACCCGGAAAGAGAACTGCTTCCCTCAGTACTGCACAGACGCCCAGAGCTGGCCCCACTGCTGAGGGTCGGATCTCACTCAAGACCTAATTACATCCCCAAAGCCCCACGTCCTCATAACAGGAACTTGCGGTGAGGATTTCAACATATGAATTTGTGGAGACCTAAATATTCAGTCAACTGCAGGCTGCACCCAGGGACTCCCTGCTAGTGAGGACACACCTGCCCGGGCTGCTCGCTGTCACCTCCTGAGACTGCCCCTCTGTTCAGGCTGCGGCCAGGGACTCCCTGCTAGTGAGGACACACCTGCCCAGGCCGCTCGCTGTCACCCACTCTGAGACTGCCCCTCTGTTCAGGCTGCGGCCAGGGGCTCCCTGCTAGTGAGGATGCACCTGCCCAGGCCGCTCACTGTCACCCCCCGAGACTGCCCCTCTGTTCAGGCTGTGCCCAGGGGCTCCTTGCTAGTGAGGACACACCTGCCCAGGCTGCTCGCTGTCACCCCCTCTGAGACTGCCCCTCTGTTCAGGCTGTGGCCAGGGACTCCCTGCTAGTGAGGACGTACCTGCCCAGGCCGCTCACTGTCACCCCCTCTGAGACTGCCTCCCTGCTCAGGGTCTTGCATGTTCCCCTCATCCATCCACTACCTGGGAGCATGGGTGACACCCACAGGGCCAAAGCGGTCAGCGGGGGACATCTGGAAAGGTGAGTCATGACGTCTGCCTTTCTCTTAAGGAGTGTGCAGTTTTGCTCCAAAGCTGTGGCCAGAACCATCCCGGGAGCACACCTGTGGTCTCACCCGCAAGGCTGCCCGGCTCTGTCACCCAGGCTGGAGTGCAGTGACACAATCTCAGCTCACTGCAACCTCCACCTCCTCAGTTCAAGCAAATCCCACTAGCCGGGATTACAGGTGCCCGCCACACTTGGCTAATTTTTGTATTTTTAGTAGAGATGGGGTTTCACCAAGTTGGGCAGGCTGGTCTCGAATTCTTGACCTCATGAACCACCTGCCTCGGCCTTCCAAAGTGCTGGGATTACAGGCATGAGCCACCGAGCCCAGCTCAGGAATCATTTTTTTAGGTAGCCTGGGTTTCCTGTGTCCCATTGTGCTTCATTCGTCTCCTGAATGTCATTTATTTAGTCATCCTCCCATTCGTGTCTTTTTTTTGGTAGGGGCATGGGGGCATGACATAATACCACGTTGAATAAGGTCAGCAATTCTGCGTGGCGGGGGCCGCCTCACTCCGGGAGGCACAGACGTGGCAGGGCGTCTTCAATCAGAGGGAAACCCTGGGCACAGGCGCTTGCAAACAGACTATGGCGATACTCACCCCACCAGGCCTGGTGGCTCAGTCTGAAATCCAGCACTTTGGAGGCCAAGGTAGGTAGATCGCTTGAGCCCAGGAGTCTGAGACCAGCTTAGGCAATAATGAGATTCCCACCTCTGCAAAAAAAATTTTTTTAAGTGGTCGGATGTGGTGGTGTGCGCCTCTGGTCCTAGCTGCTTGGAAGGCTGAAGCTGGAGGATCTCTTGAGCCCAGGAGTTCAACATCAGCTTGTATAACATGGTGAAGCCCCATCTTTACAAAAATTCGCTGGGGATGGCCCCGTCTGCAGTGTGCGCCTGCAGTCCCAGCTACCTGGAAGGCTGAGGTGTGAGGATCACCTGAGCCTGGGAGGTGGAGGCTGCAGTGAGCCGCGGCTACACCACTGCACTCCGGCCTGGGTAAGAGTTAAGACCTTGTCTCAAAAAACAACAAAAAACAAAAAGCCAACCCCACCACATGCCCCCCCCCCACGCCCTCCCCCCACACCCCACCATGGAGAAATGCGCAGCCCTCTGGGTTCCACTCAAGACTTCTCTCTGTGCAGCTGAATCAAACTGCTGATCTTACTACTAATGCCGCCAGGCCCCGGCCATAAGACCAGAATGAGAGAATGGCTGAAGAATACATTCAGGAGACTATACTCATTAAAGCATGATGGAACACAGGAAACATTTACCAGGTTATCTCAAAAAAAATACCTGCAATAGCTCCACATAAGAAACGTGTGTACACACACACACACACACACACACTTTCTGAGATTGAGTTTCACTCTGTCACCCAGGCTGGAGCGCAATCTCGGCCTCACTGCAGCCTCCACCTCCTGGGTTCAAGCGATTCTCCTGCCTCAGCCTCCTGAGTAGCTGGGATAACAGGCGCCCGCCACCACACCTGGCTAAATTTTTGTATTTTTAGTAGAGACGGGGTTTCACCATGTTGGCCAGGCTGGTGATCTGACCAGGTGACCTGACGCCTGACCTCAGGTGATCTGCCTACTCCTGCCTCTCACAGTGCTGGGGGCCACCAGGCCCGGCCAGAACATGGATATTGGGCAAAGAAAGCAGAGAGCCCATCTGTGACTCAGTGCCTGGGCGTGGGAAGCGGCTGCCTGTCCCGGCCCCACTCTGCCTGAGCTTCCCACCTGCCTCCCTGGGGCCCTGCCCTCTGCTGGGCACCGTGGGGCACCCGCTATTGTCCTAGGCTAAGCAGGCACCAGCAGGATGACTTGTAGACAACTGCCGAAGTTTATTTAACGTGGGAATGCTTACAATAAATAAAGCAGAGGGGTAAAGAGAAGCCGAACAGTACCTCAAGGACAAGGAAACGCCAAACCCAACACAAAACCCAACTCCTGGCTGCTTCTGTATGCTCCGGACTCTGGGTCCCTCCTGCTCCTCCCCAGGGTAAGGGGACTACGGGGCTGGCAGCCAGAAGTGCGTATCTGCAAGCAGCAGCTGGGACCCTGGGTCCTGAGGGGCCACTGGAGATCAGAGCCGCCTTTGCAAGGGCAAAACCCAATGGCAACAGGCCCAGGAAAGCTTCAAGTCACGACGTGGGCCTGCAGATGACATTTCTGGCTCTGCTCTCTCCTCCAGGCCCACACACCTGCTCAACAGGCATCTGTGCCCGGGCACCTCCCAGAAGCCCCTTTATTCTGGGACATCTACTCTCGGATCCCGTCCTCACTGGCTCCTCCCACCATCTCTCTGAAGACTTATTAGGGCTGCCCCCTTATTGTTCTGAAGCAGCCACACCCAGGACTGACAGGCTCTCAACCACCGTGGGGCCACAGACAGGCATAGGCCGGCTCCCATCCCGGACGCCTCCCCCAGCATCTTCAGAGGTGGGGCGCACAGGACTTGCAGGGGTTGGCCAGGCTGCAGGAACTGTGCAGCTGAGGTGGACCCTGGATTCTGCAAGCTCTGGGGGAGCTTTTGCAGCTTCTGGAACCACAGGCCAGAGTCGCTGGGGCCATGGGTTACCAGCTTTGGTGAGGGCTGGTGGCACTACGTGGCACCCGGTGGCTGGAAGGGTCTTCCGGGGAGGGCGAGTCTGCTGTGCACCCTCCCACGGGTTCCGGGAGTTCTAGAATTAGGGTTCTCCCATGCAGGCTCAGAAAGGCACTAGGAGTTCCTCCTCTTATTCAAAGGACACACTCCCTCCTCCCAGGTCGTCCAAGTGGCCAGAACACTCCGTGGCCTGGAGGGCAGGAGAGGCGACGGGACTCCAGGAGTCACTGGGGAGCCAGGGCATCCCCGGACCCAGCTTTCGGCCGGCAGATGGTCATCGGGGTCGGGCTGCTGGACAGTGGCGAGAAGAGGGGCCGCAGGGTCCCCGAGAAAGGGATCTCCGGGAAGGTGAAGAGCAGTGACCCGTCGGTGGCACTGTAGAAGGACAAATGTCCGGCCTCATAGTCCAGAAAGATCCCCACGCGCCTGGGTGGGTCCCGGAGAGGAGCCAAGGCCCGTTCGGGGGAGTTGTAGTAGCTCCCCAGGAAAACCAGGATCCAGAAGCCGTTGCCTGCGGACAGCTCGCCCTGCTCCTTCCGGTTCACGTTCTCCCTGCACACGCCCAGGGCCCAGCTGCTGCGGTCCCCGACCTCCACCTCCCAGTAGTGGCGGCCTGAGGTGAAGCGCTCCCGGCCCAGCACACAGGGGCCAGGGTCGAAGCGCTCCGGGCTGTCTGGCAGGGCCTGGCGCAGGTCCCCGCGCTGCACGCTCCGCCTGTCTTCAGACAGAACCAGCTCAGGGTTGGCGGTGTCTGGGTCCAAGGTCACGTCCCCTGCAGAGAGAGGCCCAAAGTCACCCAGGCACAGCCACGGGCAAGCTGGGGCCACCTGCCCGGGTCCTGGGTGTGTGGGTAGGATCCTCCCAGCCGGATGGCCTTGGCTGTCTGCCCCAGGGTCCTGTAGCCTCACGACTTCCTGGAGTAACTTACTCTCCAGGCGGACATCCCCTCCCCAGAAAAAAACCCACCTAACCACGTCCAGTTGCAACTTACAATGTCCTAGATATTGGCCGTTTTGCCTTCAGATGTCAAGAGGAAATCTTGGTTGCTTTTTTTTTTTTTTTTATATGGAGTTTGCTCTTGTAGCCCAGGCTGGTGTGCAGTGGGTCGATCTCGGCTCACCACAACCTCCGCCTCCCGGGTTCAAGCCATTCTCCTGCCTCAGCCTCCCGAGTAGCTGGGATTACAGGCATGCGCCACTACGCCCAGCTAATTTTGTATATTTTTAGTAGAGACGAGGTTTCTCCACGTTGGTCAGGCTGGTCTCAAACTCCCGACCTCAGGTGATCCACCCACCTCAGCCTCAGCCCCCAAAGTGCTGGGATTACAGGTGTGAGCCCCCGCACCTGGCTGGTTGCTTTCTTTTGTTTTGTTGTTTTTTAAAAGAGGCAGGGTCTTGCCCTGTGACCCCAGGCTGTGGTGCAGTGGTGAAATCATGGCTCCCTGCAGCCTGACCTCCTGCGTGCCAACCATCCTCCCGCCTCAGCCTCCCCAGTTGCTGGGATGACAGGTGTGTGCCACCATGGCCAGCTCATCTTTTAGGTTTTTATTTGTAGAGACGGGAGTCTTGCTATGTTTCCTAGGCTGGTCTTGAACTGCTGGCCTTAAGCAATCCTCCCAGGTGAGCCTCTCAAAGTGTTGGGATTACAGATGTGAGCCACTACACCCAGCTCCTGTTCTTTCTTTCAATCCCCAAATGAAGGATGTGGATTAGGGTGGCTGTCCAGCCCTGCCACGCCCAGATTTCAGGTCTCTCCACCTCTGGAGGCCTGCACACAGCTCCCACGACAGACTCTCGACACCAGCAAGGGCTGAGGACAGGACTTCCTCTGGGCAACTGGGATACAAGAAACAGATTTGGGTTTTGTCCCCAGTTCCTGGCACGGAGCTCATGGAACCCTGGGAATTTCCTGAGTGACAAGAGCGCCTCGTGTTATCCTAAGATGCCCCTTTCCATCACACCTGAGTCGACGCCACTACAGTGCGTGAGGTGGGGACCTGACCCAGCAGAGGGCCAGCCACCAGAAGGACCAATCCTACGAGTAGAGGGTGGGAACGCTGAGCCCCAGCCCCCGACCTCAGGAAGGAGAAAGGGGCCTGAGATTCAGCCCCATCACCAATGACAATGATTTAATCAATCCTAACCCTGTCATGGACCCTCCATGAAGACACCTAAACAGCTCTTGGGGCTCTGGGAGCTTCTGGGCTGGTGAACACATGGGGGTGCTGGGAGGCTCTGTGCCCCTTCCCGAGTGCTGTCCTTCACAATAAACCCACGACGGTAAGTAAAGTGCTCTCCCAAGTTCCGCAGGCTGTGCTAGCCAATGCTCACACCGGCAGAGGGGCAAGGGGCACAGAAGCAGGGGCGGCCCTGGGAAGCTGCGACGGGCATCTCCGTGGGCAGTCCCGTGGACGGAGCCCTTCACTTGTGGGGTCTGTAGTGACTCCTGTAGTGCCAGCATCGGCACTCCCGTTCAACGCAGAACAGAAGCCTCAGATACCCACTTAGTGCCCAGGAAGTTCTCCCAACAACCTACCACCACGACACTGTGAGTCTGGAGCTGGCAGCAGCAGGGCACAGAACACGTGGCTGGCTGCCCAGGTCCTTGGGGGTCCCCTCCTGGAGTCATCTCCCAACCTGGGGCCTCCGCACCCACCTCGAAACCTCCGCAGTGTCTCCACCAGTCCTGGGACCCTGCACACGGTCCTCAGCTCCATGGGCACAACTTCTGGGGGCTGCAGCTTCACATCCTGGACCCTAGAGGGGATAGCCCAGGTGTTATCCCATGGCCAACAGCCAGGCCCCCACCCCACTCCCTCCCAACCCCCATCACTCCCACCCAGCCCCCAACGAGAGGCTGGGCTCGTACCTGCGCAGGGCGTCCTTGATGTCCTATGTGGGGAGGAAACAGCACACTCGGTGACAGTGACCATCACCTGCTCCCGGGGCCCACCCCGCCCCAGGAGCCCCACGTTTGAGTCTCAGGCAGCAAAAAACACACACAGGGGGTAAGAAACCTCCTGCAGCAAGGCTGAGTCACAGGAATGCTGGAGGAGGCCCAGGCACGTGCCAGGGGGCCATCACCAACGGGCACAGCCCAGACCTGCGGACCAAGCCTCACTTCTGCCTGACACTTGGATTAGAGCATCTGGCTCTTGGCTCACTACCCAGAGCCCCATGGGGGTGCCCCGGGTGCAAAGGCAGGACAACCACGCATCCTAGCCTCCAGCTAGGGGCGCCTCCACTCCAGCCAGAGCCCAGCCTCACGGCTGCACCACTCCCTCCCCCAGCTCTGCTGGGCCTGCACGTTCCCTGAACCGCCCCCTGCCCAGGATGCCTCCTTCCCGTGTCGCTGCCTGATCCATGGCAGCATCTGACTCCGTGTTAGGACCCGAGTTGTGTCCACCCCACCAAATCTGTATGTTGAAGCTGGAAACTTCAGGACCTCAGAACTTGACCATTGGGAAAAACGGCCTTTAAAGAGGAAATGATAGTAAAATAAGGCCATCAGGGTGGCTGTAATCCAACAGAACTTAGGTTTCATAAGACGGGGTGACTGGGGCACAGACACCCACAGAGGTCAACCCTGTGAGGATACAGGAAGGGATGGCGTCTACAGGCCCAGGAGAGGCCCCCGGGGGAACCGGCCTTGACCTCAGCTTTCCAGCATCCAGGACTGGGAGACAATCAGTCTCAGCTGGGGAGGCCCCCTGGGCGGTAGTCCAGGTGGCAGCCAGGGCGGGCGGGACACACCCAGGAACTGGAACATCAGCTCCTGGGAGGCACGGTCTTGTGTCTCTTACAACACTGCAGGGATTTAACCCACACTGTCGAAGAGATGACCCCACACCCTGTTCATTCTGACACCCGTTGTGCGCCAGCTACCAGGCCGGTGCAGAGGTAAGACACCTGGACAAGGTTTCCTTGCATACAGGAGAAGTGGCAAAGGAAGATGTCCACACATACGAGCAGTTAATTCTGCCTACAACAGTGTGTTGAAAACAACACACTCTAGGCCCCCAAAAAGTTTTATTTTTTTATTATTTTTTTGAGACCGAGTCTCGCGCTGTCACCAGGCTGGAGCGCAGTGGCGCGATCTCGGCTCACTGCGACCTCTGCCTCCCGGGTTCAAGCGATTCTCCTGCCTCAGCCTCCCAAGTAGCTGGGACTACAGGTGCGCACCACTACATCCGGTTAGTGTTTTTTTCAGGAGAGATGGGGTTTCACCAAGCAGGCCAGCACTTTGGAAGGCCGAGGCAGGCAGATCACTTGAGTCCAGGAGTTCAAGACCAGGCTGACCAACATGGTGAAACCCCATGTCTAAAAAATTGTTTTTAGATTAGCTGAACTTGGTGGTGCCTGTCTGTAGTCCCAGCTACTTGGAAGGCTGAGGCGGAAGAATAGCTTGAACCCGAGGGAGGAGGGTTGCTGGCGCCCAGGATGCTGAGGCTGCAGGGGGTCATACTCATGCCACTGCACTCGTCTGGGCGACAGAAAGAGACTGTCTCAATAAATAATTCATAAATAAATGAATAAAGAGGAGACTCTTGGTAGAGCTCTGAAGCCCAAGGAGAGTCTGCTGGTAGACACGGGGAGCGGGCAGGCCAAGGGAGGGGCGGGCACAGGGCAGCGGTGGACGGCGCCGGTGTGAGCAAGGCAGCTGGGAGCAGCTCCACCTTGGCTACTCTACCTGGGGGGTGGCCCACCCTGGGGTCATCTGGAAACAGGCGGTGGCCGTCACAAGGCCGGGGGCAGGGCGGCAGGAGAGGGGCGTGGGGGTGGAGGACAACCTTGGCCTCCAGGAGGGGGACGGTTTCTGCAAAACACAGGCGCAGCACTGACGAACAAAATCGCTCCGCAGCTACAAGCGGGGCCTGCCGGAAGCCAGGACCCACAGTCCACAGAGCCAGGGCCCCAGCCAGCAGACTCCCGGGAGCCACTCAAGCCCTGTCCTCCACCGTGCAAGCCTTGTCCAGCGGGCCTGGGTGCTGGGAACGTGGGCTGGGCCCCCCAACCCCACTGGTGGCCAAGGGTGCAAACCCACCCCACCTCTCCCTCTCAAACTGGCGCACAGCCCACGCCAACACAGAGTCCTGGGGCAGCTCTCCTGCGACCTCCATGTGGGGACCCCACCACACACACGCCTGGGCAGCTCTGGGTCGGCAGGCTGGGGGGACAGGAGGGACCTCCCTGAAGCCTTGTAGCCAGGCCAAACCTGGGCAGGGAGCTTGGCCAAGGCATGGACAGGCAGGCCGCTCAGCAGGGTGAATGCAGGCGGGTATATGAGACCCAAGACCCACCCACATGCCACAACGTTGCAGCTGAGAGCCCATATCCCTCTTCATACAAACTCTGTGGGTCCCCTTTTCCAGGTCAGCTCCTTCCTTCTAAACCCTCCCTAGCTTCTCTGACACCTGCTCTCCCTGCCTGCCTGACGGTGCCTGCTCAGCCCCCTGGGTACCTCCTGCCCCACGATGTATGGACCACGGGACCCTCTCCTTATTACTCAGTCTTCCCACAGACGCTGGCTGAGCGCCCTCCCTTGTCCCAGGCTCAAAGCCAGTTAACGTCCAAGCGGGTGCAGGTGGAGTGGAGGGCGGGTGCTGCGGTGGGAGGCGGGGAGCGGCCTGGGGACAGTGGCAGCTTCAGGTGATGGTTACACTCCGGCTGCACTCGCACCCCTTAAATCCACAAAAATAATTAAAACACAAAAACATACACAGAAAACAGCTCACGACAGAAATGACAAACGAAACCAGGAGCCTGGTCTGACGTTCTGCTCGCCCAGAGGCTGGCGGCGGGTCGCCTCCTGTGCAAAGCTGCCCGGCCACATCTGCGGTGTTGTGGGCTCCACCTGGGTCTGGCAGCTCTGCCCTACCAGTGGCCGAATTCACTCACAGACGCCTCTCTCCTCTGGAGGAGCGGGAACTGCATAGGGGCCCCCATTTCCCTGTGAATCTTAGGGCCCCTTGGGTCTACACATGCTGGGTACGGAACATGTTCTCCGTTTTGTGGGACAAATGTCTGGCTAAACCCCACAGGAGGATGACAGCAGACACCCCCAGCCCACGTGGGAACTCTCAGCACAGGAGTGCCCTCAGAGCACACTTGCTGAGCGGGAAGAGCTGACGCCAGGCCAGAGGGAAGAGCATCCGCTGGTTCTGGTTTGGGACCGCTCCAAGGGAGGCCCAGGCCCAGGAGGACGGGCCCGGGGAGTGGAGCCCACACGTGGGGAAGGGGTCTCCCGGAAGCAGAGGAGGAGGAGACCCCTCATGATGGACATGCACGGGGTGTGAAGTGGGACAGAGAGAAGGGTGAGGACTTCACGCTGGGGATGCCTGTGGGAGGCCTCCGGGAGGCCCCAGGTAGGTCCCAGGCAGGGAGGGTAGGTCAGAGCCCGTGGGAAGCCAGGTCAGCGGCACCAGCTTGTGCGTCCTGCCCCAGGCAGGCCGGCAAGCACACACCCACCCTCGGCTGTGCCCACAGGGAGCAGCGACCGTTGGTCAGGCCCAGATGGCGTGGCCTTACGTAAGCACTTAAGAGATGCCACCTGTGTACGTCTACAGAGGAAGATTTATTGTGCCTTTCCTGGCACATGGGTTTTGGGGGTGGAACAGGTGGGAGTTCTGTCCTGCTGCTGACTCAGCGTTTCAAAGGCAAGAGCCGGGCACATTCAGCCAGGCCATTCACGTCTCCACCCAGACAACCTCCACCCCGGCTTCTTGCACTTTCTGGTTCTCCCAGAAAAGAGGCATGGCCAGGCTGAGCCCGAGGGGCCCCCGTGGCTGCCTCCCAGTCAGCCGCCCCTGCCCAGCTCACCTGCAGCAGCCCCAGTGCAGGCAGCTGGCAGCGGCCCTCGAGCTCGGCGATGAGCTCGGCCAGGCGAGCGCTCTGCTGGCCCAGGCGGGCCGCGCCCTCCCGCACACGGGGCAGCACCTCCAGCTCCTCCTCCTCCAGCCTCTGCAGCAGCTGCTGCTCCTCCTCAGCCAGGAAGCGGCGAAGACGCTCGAACTCCCCCAGCACGTTCTGCCGCTGGCTTTCCACCATCTTCTGCAGGGCCCAGAGAGAAGGACAGCTAAGGCCAGACCCCAAGCCCACCTGTGGCGCCTCCCAACCCCAAATCCACCACTCAGGGACAGTCAAATCCTATTTTACCACAAACTGAAACCTGCCAGACCCCAACTCTAAACCCCAAACCCACGATCTAGTCCTCCTCAACTTCCAAACCCAGCCCTTGCTTTGGCAGAACCCTGTATCTACACCTGGGGCCAGCTGGACCCCGAATCTACCACCCAGGGTCCCTCCTGACCTCCAAATTCTCCCCTGGGGCTGCCCAGACCCCAAATCTACCACCCAGGGCCCCCAAGACCCCAAATCTACTCCTAGGTATGGCTGAATCCCACCATCTACCACCTAATCACTCAAAGCCTCCGAATTCACCTCCAGATCCACCTCAGAGTTGCCACCCAAGCATGCTGGAACCACAGGGTGGGGCCCTTGGGGTGTGGCAGCCCATGGCCGCCCAAGGCCAGCAGGCCCAGCCCTCAGTGGGCTCGGCGGGGCCGGGCTGAAGCAGTAACCCGTCATGGGGCGCTGAGGGCAAGTGTGCCCGGCCAGCATCGCCCCCAGGGTCCCTCCCGCAGGACCCTCACCCCCCACCCCACCACCCGGGACCCTGGGAGCCCCGGCACCTGCCTGCCACAAGGCGCAGGTCTCATCCGCCTGGGCTTGGAACAGCACCGCATCCTGCATCTGTTTCCGGAGGTGCTCCAGCGATTTCTCCAGCTTCCCCTGTGGGAGAAGCCAGGCAGAGCCGTGAGACCCCAGTCCCTGGTCACAGAAGCCTGCCCTTTTGCACCTGACCCCGTCCCAAGTTCCTCCTCAGAGACAATGGGGACAAACTGAAATCTGCCCGGAGCAGGAGTGAGCTCGATGTCCTCCAATGAGCATGTGCCCTCGTGGTGGGCGGGCAGGACCACCTCTTGCCCAGCCGCATTCGTTCCTTTTTCTCATAGGGGGTGTCTTTTTAGTTCTTGATCTTGCGGCACTCTCCCCGCTTTGCAGAGCTGCCTCAGGGGTTCTGGCTGCTCACCCCGTCCGCCCCACGCTGGTGCCGAACTCTCCTGTTCCCAAGCCAGCGCCCTTCCTTCTCACCTGCCAGCTCACACAAGGGCCTAGGCCAAGCCTACGCTGGGGTCCAAAAATTCTGCCCCCAGCTCCCCGCTCCAAATTCACACATTGAAATCCCAACCTCCAGGGAGATGACGAGGAGGCAAGGCCTTTGAGAGGTGATTAGATCAGGACGGAGCCACCTCGACGGAATTAGTGTTCTTTTAAAGGAACCCTCACCGCTTTCACCATTGAAGCCACAGTGAGAAGGCGCCCTCATCACACACTGAACCTGGAAGGACTTGTCTTGGACTTCCAGCCTCCAGAGCTGCAAGTAGGACACATCTGCCCCATGCAAGCCATGGTGTTTTGGTAGGACCGTCGGCATGGACGGAGATGCCCGGCTGTGCGCCCATCTTTCCTCCAAGCCACTCGGGACCTTGTGCATTTGCAGCTTCACCAGCTGTCACTGTGATAAGCCCCGGGCTGGGTGCACTTGCACCCTGCTTTCCTGGTCCTCAACTCTCATTCCCACGGTTCTCCAAGCCGTGCATACCAGAAAGCAGTGAGACTCCTACACACAAGCCCGCTGTACCTCGTGTGCTTGGGGTGCCCAAAACCCACTCCTAGAAAAGGGTCTGTTCACTTCCAGCCCACCCCATCTGACACTCTCATCAGCAACGGGCCTTGTGCTGGCCACATCTCTTGGCTCCTCAGCCACCCCGAGGCTTGGCTGTCACCTCTCTATCCATGCTCTGGAAGGACGGAGGTGCAGGGAGGGTCCAGAAGTCGGCCCAGGTAGCTGGGCCAGGACGTGAGCTCAGCTGCCTGGCTCCGGGCGCTCACTTTGGTTCCACACCCGACCTCACGATATGCAGATTCGAGGAGACTGGCTGGCACCTCTGGAGCACCAACATGTCCAGCTGCTTGCTGTCTCTGCCTGGGCTCAGCTCCCCAGGAGCTACAAGACGCCAGATGCGGGTCCCTGTCCCGAGGCTCCCTCCTCACTGCTGCTGGCCTGTGGCAGAAAACTCAGGCCTGGCCCCTGTAACCCAACCCCACCTCAAACACCTGGCCCAGCGCCTCTCAACTGATCCCTCGACGCTTCAGTCCCTCTGTGATATTTTGTTTTCTTCTTTTTTTTTTTTTTTTTAGATGGAGGCTCCCTCTGTCCCTCAGGCTGGAGTACAGTGGCACAATCTTGGCTCACTGCAACCTCCACTTACTGAGTTCAAGAGATTCTCCTGCTTCAGCCTTCCAAGTAGCTAGGATTACAGGTGCCCGTCACCACACCCAGCTAAGTTTTGTATTTTTAGTTGAGATGGGTTTTCGCCATGTTGGCCAGGGTGGTCTTGAACTCCTGACCTCAGGTGATCCACCCACCTCAGCCTCCCAAAGTGCTGGGATGACAGGCGTGAGCCCAGCCAACATTTTCAGGTTTCAACACTAAGGTTACAAACAGCATTTGAACAGATGGACTGGGCTGTAAAAGCAGCAAAATGCACCCCACGTGGCAAAGATCTTGCACTTCCAGGTACACACATCTTTGGGTCTCTTGCCAGATGAGAACAGAAGCCTCTTACCCTGCATGTGGTCAGAACTGGGATTCGGGGGCTCGGTGAGGGCCTGGGATCTTCCCTGGCCTCCTCCTTCCTGCAGCAAACCCCCTCCCCCAACAAGTACCACCTGATACACAAACCCAGAGAGAACTGGGGGCCATGTTCTCTTTCCCATGTGCTGCTCCCTAGAACTGGAACTTGCTGGGACTTTCCTGTTTACCACCTGGGGGCAACCCAGTCTGGGGCTTGTTCAGCTGTCATGACTGCAGGTCAGCGCCAGGCAAGGAGTAAACTTGTTATGGAGCTCATGGGCCCCAGCTCTGGCAGCGGACACACAGCCCCATGGGGAGGACTGAGCTTTCTAGGGCCATGGGGTAGATAAAAGCAGTTTGCTGCGGTTAACATCACACAGACCCTAACACAGTGGAGAGGAACAGGACATGTCATCCCCCAATATGCTGCTGTGGTATGAGGATGATTCTGAGTAAAAGCAGGTACAGAAGAGCTCTCTGTACTCCTGCCTGCCTAAAAGCAGCGTATTCATTCTCCATGAGAAAGGCAACCCCTCTACCAGGAAGAGGAGGGCACTCTGACCCCGGGAGATGAGTCTGCCTAAACAGACCTCACTACAAGGACCATTATCTTGTGTTGGTTCTTCCCATCTATTTCCTAGTCACTTTCCCACCATTTATCAGCCCAATCTCCTTTTTCTGTGTCTAGTCACTTCTCCACAATTTACAGTCCTTTGCTGAAAGGGTACAAATATAACCCCCACAATCTAAGGGCTCTTCTTTGCTTTTCTATAAAGTTATTGTGCAATGAAACTTAAAATACTAATAAAATTGTATGCTTTCTTTTTCTGTTGATCTGTCTTATGCCAGTTTAATTTGCAGCCCCCAGCCACTGAACCTAACAGGGTAGACGGAAATTTTTTTCTTCACCTACAAAAGAAAGGGCTAAGTGTTATGCCATGAAATTTTATCGGATCAACTCTGTAGAGCTACTGGGCACACTCTGCACCCATCGGGGTCAGGAGGGTAATCCTGCTGGGCTAATATGTCTGAGGTGTAGACATTCCTGCACAGATAAAGAAAACAAAAACCCACAGGAATCTGAGTCTAGACAGGCCCAGGGATATGGCTCTAAGCCACTTTTCTGCTAAAATCCAGAGCAGAAGGGGACAGATTCAGATTTATTCTAGTGTCCCATAAATTTGCTCTGTGACAGGGACAGATTGACTCAGTACTGATTCTAACACTGGTTTAACTGCTAGTCTGGCACACACAGGTGACCGTGATGTCACACACAAGTTACAATCGAGGAAACTCTAAAGATGCTGCCATCTGCCCCACACCTGGGCTCCCAGGAGCACAGTGCAGCAGGTCAGCGAGGAAGATGACCGCGGGAGGGAAGGCAGGGCAGGGAGCATGTGCCCCAGGTCCTGAAGCTCGGGGTTGGTTTGGGTTTTAAGCAACAAGACAAGGAGAGAGAAGGAGGGCTGGGCCCTGGCATCTCAGATAGCAGAGGCGGCTCCCAGTACCCCACCCAGAAAGGCAGGTGGCCTGGAGGGGAGGTGAAAGAGGAGATGACTCTGCCCCACTCATCCTGCCCAGCCGACACCTCTGAGGTTCTCCCACTTTCCTCTGATCCTGGCCCCTTCCTGGCCAGTGTACACTCACATAGTGCACCCTGACAGTGCACGCTCACAAAGTGCATGCCCACATAGTGTATGCTCAAATAGTGCACACTCATATAGTGTACGCCCACAGTGTACATTCATAGTGCACGCTCACAGTGCACGCTCACAAAGTGCATGTCCACATAGTGTATGCTCAAATAGTGTATGTCACATAGTGCACGCTCACATAGTGTACACCCACATAATGCACGCTCACATTGTGCACGCTCACAGAGTGTACACCCACATAATGCATGCTCACATTTGCCTTGCCTCCACACCACCACCTTCCACCTTCCCCTCTTAGCCTCTATCTACGGGAGGTACGCCCCCCACCCCCGAGAGCAGGGTCCAATTGGCGGCCGTGGCCCCAAGGGACCTGCTTGAAAGAGGCTGTCATGAGCCCCCACAGCCACCCTTCGCGACACCGCCCTCACAGGCCCAGGGCAGGCTGCATCTTGAGCTCCCCGCCCTAGACAGAGACAGATTAGGCCTGCAGCAGACCCCCAATCCCACCACCCGCCCAGGCCTCCCCAGCTCCCCGATGCCCCTGCTCGCTGCCCCCGCCCGGGCGCACCTTGAGTTCGTCGGCCGCGTCCTGCAGGGGCCGCACGCGGTGCGCCCAGTGCTCCCCGGAGCGCTCGCAGGCCGCGCACAGCAGGCGCAGCTCGTCCCCGCAGAAGGCGGCCAGGGGCTCGCGGTGCGCGGGACACACGCCCTGCGGGACGGGCGACGGCGGGTGCAGGCGCCGCGCCATCTCGGCCATCTTGGCGAGCGGGCGGTTGGGCCGCAGGTTCCTCTGCGGGGACAGCTCGCGGCACTCGGGGCACGCGTACGGGCCCTCGGGCTGGCCCCAGCAGCGCCGGATGCACTCGCGGCAGAAGTTGTGACCGCAGTCGGTCATCACCGGGTCCGTGAAGTAGTCAAGGCAGATGGCGCAAGTGGCCTCCTCCTGGAGGTTGGTGGACAGGTCGGGGGCGGCCATGGCGCGGGCCGAGCGGAGGAACGCCGTACTGTCCGCGGGGCGGCGGCGGGGAGACGGGGAAGGTCGCAGGGACGCAGGGGATCTGGCCGCGGTGGCGCGGGCGCAGGCACTCTGGGGCGGGGCTCGGACTCGCGAGTGCTCCGGCTCCGAGGCGCGGGGACTCCGGGGCGCAGGATATTGGGCTTGGGTAGCGCTGGGCGCGTAGGCTCCGGGCGCTCGGGGGACGCTGGACGTAGGGCTCCCGGACGCCGGCAGGAAGAGGAGCGGGAGCCGAGGCGGAAGCAGGAAGCGACTGGGTTTTTTTTTTTTTTTTTTTGGAAGAACGCGCTTTTGCCTCCGATTGGTCGCTGCCTGTCACGTGGCCCGCGGGCGGGACGGAATTGGAGAGCATTCACTCACTGACCCGACGTCCCCGCCGCTCGAGTTCGTGTGGCGTTGTCTTTACCTGGGCCCTAGGGCGGAATGAAGCGCAGGAGAGGGATGAGGGAAGAGGGCGGGACGCAGGGGAGGGATGAGTCAAGGGGGCGGGGCGAGGAGGAGGGCTGGGGGAAGGGGTCGAGGCGCAGGGGAGAGGGGGCGGGGCGTGGGGGGAAGGGGGCGGGGCGCAGGGGAGGCATCGGGGAAGAGGGCGGGGCGCAGGGGAGGCGGGGGCGCACGGAATGGGTTTCCGGGGAGAGGCGGGGCAGGGCTAGGCTCGGAGGGATGGGCCGAAGGATGGGCCGAGGGCCGGGCACACGGTAGCAACTGCAGGGACTCAGGGAACCCGCAGCCTGGGGCAGTGGAGCCTCTCGGCCTACCCCGAGTGCGTCCCAGGGCGGGCATCCCCGGAAGGCCCGGCCCACACAGGCTTGGCAGGCCAAGGTCAGAATCGCCGGAGCTGGGGGACGGGACCAGACGATCCCTCCAGGACCAGCTCTCCAAGAGGCCCACATTCTCTCTGCGGGAACCACTCCGAAGGGGCGCCGTTGTTCCCGGCAGCCCCTAGCGCAGAGATTCCGGCTTCGTCGGGGTAGGAGTGCGCTGACTCCGGAATTCTGCCGCCCTGGTGACTGACACAGGCTGTTAAAGTGCTTGAGCCTGCAGGGGTGGGTGAGGCCTTGGAAAAGGGAAGGGCGCTGTGGAAAGGAGGCCCCTAGATAGTCCTAACCTCTTTGGGATTTTGCACCTGCTCGTGCAACTTTGGGGGTCAAACGGGATGGGGGTGGGCAGCTCTGAGGCTTTTTAGGGGTTCGGCCTTTCCCATTTTCCCCCTTCGAAGGACCCAATTGGATGCATAGGACATTTCCGCGGGCAGCCTGGGACCATCCCTGGCAGAGCAACTAACCACCACCAGCCCCCACCCCGCAATAGGATGCATAGGGTATTTCTGCTTCTTTGACAGAGTCACCTAAACCGCTGGGGGGGGTGGGGGGGGCCGGGAGCCACGGATTCGTGTCATTCCAAAGTGAGGGTGGGGGCATGACTAAAGAAAACCACGTGTTCCTGCTGTGCAGGTATGGATTTAGAAGTCAGTCCACTCAGAATGCGGGGGCTTTCAAGTTTCCTCTAGGAAGCATCTGGCAATACAGCCTCTTAATGTTTGACGGTTTTAATCATGGTTATAGACTTTGAGAACCCCCCTGCGTGGCTAATGGCTGCCACCATGATGCCAGAGAACCCTGGCAGGTGGCCTGCAGTGAGCAGAAGGCGCCCACCTTCTGCAGAGCCGGGGGCACTGCCAGAGTCCCCCGGCCTGGTGTGTCTATTCGTTCACCCACATGGTCACTGTGGAGATGACCATCTGACCAGACTTCGGCACCCCCAGGCAGAAGAAAGGCTGCAGGGGGCCCGGGAAGGCGGCCTGGGAGTAGGTGTGCAGGTGGGACCCATCGTTCACACTGTAGAACGACACCTCCCCGGCCTCGAAGTCCAGGAAGACGCCCACGTGGCTGGGAGGCTCGGTCAGCATGACAGGGGTGGGGGTGGGGGTAGACATGGCAGGCAAGTACTTGGTCCCCTTGGACAGCTGCAGCACCCAGAAGCCGTTTTGGGGGCACTTGGTGACCCTGTCTTTCCGGCTCACGTTGTCTCTGCACACACCCAGGGCCCACAGTGCGTCCCTGGTGATGTTCACGCCCACCTCCCAGTAGTGCCTTCCCGAGGAGAAGGTCACCCGGCCCACAGCACAAGGGCAAGCCACGAATCTGTCTTTGCTGCAGAAGCCTCCTTCCTCTGGCGAAGTGCCCAGGTAGCGCTTCTGGCGGCTCTCGTACAGGAGGAGGTGGGGGTACGCGGAGGTGGGGTCCGGCACCACGTCCTCTGTAGATGGGCGCAGAGAGGAGAGGTGCAAGGCTTTCAGGGTCAAAGGTGGGAGCGCCCAGGCCCTAGCGGTGCATGTGGCCAAATGGTCCCCTAACTCCCTAGAGGTATCCTGCCGTGAATCTGGGGTTACTTGATGCTCCCACGGCCCAAATGTGTGTGGGTATTGGGGGCGGTGAGGATCCAGGGGCCAGATGCAGGGGTCGCTCAAGCTTCATCCCACGAATTAGAACCCCCAGTATCGCTGCCCTTCGAGGGCACAGTGAATAACCCATGACCGTCAACAGGCAGTGCACTCGCAGACCCCCCATTGGTGGCTTCCAAGGCTGGGGGGTACAGTGGGGTGTTGCCAAGAGATCCTGGGTCAGGGGTCCCCACCCTGGGGCCTACTTACCTAGGTAGCCTCTGAGCACTTCAATCTGTCCGGGAACCCTGCACACAGTCCTGGGTCCAGCTGGGAGGGCGACCTCTGGGCACTGCACACTCACACTGTTCTTCCTCCAGTGGGCACAGTCTTACTGTCACCCCACCTCCCCACCGCTGCTGCCACCCCCACCTGTGGGGACCACATACCTGCTCAGGGGTTCCTTCATGTCCTGCAAAAGACAAGGATGGAGGCGGGGAGTGGGCCAAGCTCCCGGCTCAGCTCAGTGTCCCCGCCCCCTCCTTGTCCTGTCCCCTGGGCATTCCTTCCTGCAGCTGACCTCACAGCACTCCTGAGCTGTGCCCAGTGCCTCAGCTCCCACTCCCACCAGAGCCCCCAGTACCTCCGCAAAGCTGAGCTACTGTCAGCCCACGGTCAGACACCTAAGTCCTTCGGCTCAGCAGAGGCAGAGGGAGCCCTTCTGGGCAAGTGGCCACTCAACACTGACCCTTCTGTCCCGTTTCGGGTGGGTGCAGCCCACCCCGCAGGAATGGGGTGGGGGGTGCAGTTTGGGAACGGAGGGGGCGGGCAACAGACTGAGCCACCTGGGGAGTTTCTGTAGCCTCTTCAGGGATTCAGAGTTCCCTGAAGAGATCACTGTTCACTTCCCTGGCCCGGAAGCTACAAGGGACCTCTGTTCTCCAAAGGCCACTTTTCTAGAGTCCAGGGCATGACCCTAGCTCTTGGCAGGGACTCCCATGCAGGTGGCGTGCTCGGCCCTCCACTCCCAGGAGCACCCTTCTCCCAGCTGCTGGGGCTGCTCTCCTCAGTGGGTCCGGAAACCAACGTAGTGGGTTGTGAACAGGCAGCTTTGCTTTCCTTTTTGTTTGTTTTTTTTTGAGATGTGATCTCACCATCACCCCGGCTGGAGTGCAGTGGCACAATAGCTCACTGTGGCCTTGAGCCCACAGGCCCAAGTGATCTTCCTGTCTCAGCCTCCTGAGTCCTGGGAGCACAGGCACACGCTTGCCCTGCTTGTATTTGTAAATTTTGGTAGAGATGGGGTCTCGTCAGCCATAATCAAGCCCCCTCTCCGGGGCCATGGCAGGCAGGCTGGCCTGGTCACCTCCCCACTGCCATTGCGACCAGGTGCTGCCACAAGGCTCACACCTGGGAATGTGCGCCTCCCACACACCGAGACACAGAGTCCCTGTCCCAGAGCTGCACCTGGCTGCCAGGTGTCCCAGGCCACCTCTCTGGACTTGGAAGGAAATGGGGACACTGTCTCAGGTTGGAACCTGTTAGGGGCTGACTTGTGTCCCCACAAATTCACAGGCTGAAGCCCAAGCCCAGCCTCAGAATAGACTGTGTTTGGTGATAGTTTCTTTAAGGAGCAGGTGAAGGTTGAGGTTACTGGGGTGGTCCTAATCCAGTCTAACTGGCATCTTCATAGAAGGGGATGATGCTGTGAGGACCGGGAGGAGATGGTGTCTTCAGGCCCAGGAGAGAGGCTGAAGAGGGACCAGCCCTGCCCACACCCTGGCCTCGGCCGCCTCGCCTCCGGGACTGAGCGCTAACACCGTTCCCTGTTTGCTGCCTGTCCCCCAGGTCCAGTGCCCCCTGCCCATGCCCGTCCAAGCTCACGTCCCACCCCAGCTGCGAAGCCCACCGGCTCACATGCAGCATCTGGACGGGCCCCTGTGCACTCCGCTCCTCCAGCTGCAGTAGCAGCAGCTCCAGGGAGTGGCCCTGCTGGTCCAGGCACGCCACGCTGTCCTGGAGCCTGCTGGTAACCTCCTCGTCCTCCCTCTCCAGAGCCTGGAGAAGCCTCTGCTCTTCCTCTGCCAGGTAGAGGTTCATCTTCTCAAACTCCAGCAGGATGCATTCTCTCCGCGCCTTCACCTTGCCCTGCAGGAGTACAGAAGCCCAGCATGTCGCCAGCAGGTGGCCTGGCCCCAGGAATGCTGGCACCTGTCCCCAGGGCCCCAGCAACCCACAGATCACCAGCAACCGGAGCTTTAGTTGGGGACCAGGAACTGTGACAGAGACCCTCACACCCACTACCCTGTCACTGAGTGTAACCCTCTGAGCCCCAAACTGCAACTTCCACACATCCAGACACCCATGCACCCTTGCTCTGAAGAGGTTCAGAATGTCCACCCCGAAATAAGCCTCTTGGGCATCTTAAACAAAATTTATGGGTGGCTATTGTTTTTTGTTTTGAGACAGGGTCTCGCTCTGTTGCCCAGGCTGGAGTGCAGTGATACAACCTCAACTCACTGCAACCTTGCCCTCCTGGCCCCAAGTGACCGTCCCACCTCAGCCTTCTAAGTGGGACTACAGACGTGCGCCACCACCACCATGCCCAGCTAATTTTAAAATTTTTTATAGATACAGGGTCTTGCTATGTTGCCCAGGCTGGAGTTCAGTGGCATGATCACGGTTCACTGCCGCCCTGGACTCCTGGGCTCAAGTGACGCTCAGGGGCCATTGTTTTGAACTGGAAACCTGTGCTAGGTCCCAGAAGACCAGACCCCACCAGAATGGAGTCACTGGTGCTAATGAAACCCAGCAGTTCATTGATCAGGTCAGCCTGCCCTGATTGCTTTTTGTTATTTCTTCCTTTTTCCATGAAGCCAAAGGCTGTGCCCCTGAATGCTGAAGCTCAGCCTTCACTGGCTGCTCTATAGATGATACGCAGAGGTCACATGGGACTGGTTGCTTTGGGAGCGTGGCGCAGCTCCTGTCCTACCGGAACTGGTTGAGACCATCTGCCCTTCAGCTGGACCTGTGCCAGTGCCTGAGGTGGCCTTTTGATGTCGGAGGGTCAAAACCTCCAACCTCAGACCACGCTAACGCTGCCAATTCTGGTGCTATGTCCTGTGAAATGCCATAGACCCCGACAACACCTGCACAGAATGGGCCTGCTGGGCCACCTGCTTCTCTAGCCCATAAATACTCCTAAGCTGAGTCACTAGGGAGGCGTCTTGGCTGGACGCAGCGGCTCACACCTGTAATCCCAGTGCTTTGGGAGGCGGAAGTGGGAAGACAGCTTGAGCTCATGAGTTCGAGGCCGGCCTGGGCAATATAGCAAGACTCCGTGTTTCTACAAAAAAAACAATTTAGCCAGTCTTAGTAGCAAATGCCTGTAGTCCCAGCTAGTCAGGAGGATCACTTGAGTCCAGGAGTTGAGGCTGCAGTGAGCTATGATCACATCACTGCACTCCAGCCTGGGCCACACAGCAAGAAGACTCAGACTCAAGAAAAAAACAAAAAATAACAACAAAATCAGATCTCCAAATCTGCTGTGATTTTGGGTTTCGACAGGCATTAGGATTAGGGTGAACTAAAGGCCACAGAGAACCCACAGAAGCAGGAAAACCTGTTTGCCTCTCCCATTAACTGCCTTAAAAAATAAAGTGCCAGGCTGGGCGCGGGGGCTCACTCCTGTAATCCCAGCACTTTGGGAGGCCGAGGCAGGCAGATCACCTTAGGTCAGGAGTTCAAGACAAGCCTGACCAACAACGGTGAAACCCTGTCTCTACTGAAAATACAAAAGTTAGCTGGGCGTGGTGGCGGGTGCCTGTAGTCCCAGCTACTTGGGAGGCTGAGGCAGGAGAACTGCTTGAACCCAGGAGGCCAAGGTTGCAGTGAGCTGAGACCACACCATTGCACTCCAGCCTGGGCAGCAAGAGTGAAACTCCATCTCAAATTAAAAAAAAAAAAATTAGAAGAATAAAAATAAAGTGCTCTTTCATGAAAGAAATTTCCAGTGGTCAAGGAATCTATGCCAGGAAGAGCATTCCAAAAACAACTCTTTTCACCTGAGACACTTGTCTGCATACTTAACCAACATCACCTGCCTCCCCAGCCCAGAGGCCCCAAGCCCTATTCCTTTGTGGGGACAACCTACACCCCCACCCTCTGGCTGCCTCCTTTGTGGTACTGAGCCCTCGCCCACTGCCTGCCTCTTTGAGTCTCATTTTTGAGGTCCCTTCTCTCCAGCCTATGAGTGCATCTGTCATTTAAAATTGCTCTTTTTTTTTTTTTTTTTTTTTTTTTTTTTGAGATGGAGTCTCGCTCTGTCATCCAGGCTGGACTGCAGTGGCACAGTCTCTGCTCACTGCAACCTCCACCTCCCTGGTTCAAGTGATTCTCCTGCCTCAGCCTCCAGAGTAGCTGGGACTACAGGCTCCAGCCACCATGCCCGGTTCATTTTTCGCATTTTTAGTAGAGACGGGGTTTCACCGTGTTAGCCAGGATGGTCTTGATCTCCTGACCTCGTGATCCGCCTGCCTCGGCCTCCCAAAGTGCTGGGATTACAGGTGTGAGCCACTGCGCCCGGCTAAAATTGCCTTTGTATCTTTTTCTCTGCTGTTCATCTGTCTTAAGTCAGTTTCATTCAGGGCCCAGCCATGGAACCTAGAAAGGTAGAGGCAACTTTCTTCTTTCCCTGCCGCGGCGGCAGCATATCCCCACGGACAGACACAGACGTAAATGCAGGAAGATGGAGCAGCAGCAGGAAAGGGACCGGACGGCCCCGGGCACCCACCTGCCACCTGGCTAAAGTCTGCTCCTCCCTGGCCTGCAGTCTCCCCGTCCTGGTGATCTCCTCCCGAAGGTGCTTCATGTCCTCCTCCAACTTCAACTGCAGGACACACAAACCACAGGATTTGGGGTCAGCAATCCCACCACCTCCCACCCAGAGTCCAACTGTGCTGCCAAACTGCACCCCGCCAAAGACCCTCCTCAGGAGGGGCAGGGCATCAAAATACATCACCCAGAATGTACTGCCTTGGATTATTTTCAGCTAAAGGCACTTAAAAAAGGGCAGGTGCAAGAATCGCTCTGACCCTCGGCCTTTCTAAGAGCCGGAGGCACAGCCCACCATGCAGGAGAGGCCTGCCCTAGGCCAGGAGGACAGCCATGTTCTTACCAGGGCCGGGAAGCCGAAACCAGAGGAATCTGTGCAAAGGGACCCTGCTAAGCTAACCCTCATCCTCCTCAGCTATGTGTTTGGCTCTAACAGGCTTCCGTGGGCCTCCAGATCCTCGGGAGGGACTCCCCAGTCATGAGAAGCGTATGGTGAATGAATTTCAGTTCTTTGGTTCTGTTCATCTGCCTCAAATCAGTTTAGTTCTCAGGGCCACCCAGAACACTCTAAGGTCCTTAGGGCTGTGGGGGCCCCACAGGGTCGTGGGGTGTCCCTTATGCTGTGCTGAGGTGCAGGATTCAAGAGGTAAAGAGACAGGACACTGAAGAACTGGTGAAGAGCATGTGGACTCGGGGGGCCACGCCACCTGTGAGCGGAGATCAGCGGCGGCCCCAAATGCCCCAGAGCATCTGTATTTATCAGGTACAAGCAGGGGGCAGGGTCGTGAGTGAGGTCATCATCTATAGGCTTAGTGATAGGGCATACATAATCACGCGAGTCACAAGTGAGGGGGCCACCCCATTATGTCACCTAGGCAGAGAGGTGGGCCGTTTGCAGCAGGGGGCCATGCCGTGCGCAGTAGTAGAGGGTCGTGTACAGAAAAGGGGTCTACCCCCATTAGGTCACCGAGGCAAGGAGGTGGACTGTGTGCAACAGGTGTCATGCACAACACTTCTTATCTGGGGCTGGAGACTTCAAAGGATTTCTAATAGAAGGATACTGTAAGCTTAATGCAGTGGGAGCTGACAGACTTCTGCTCCTCTCTTCAGATATTTATGGGAGGATTCTTTGAGCTGGCACAGAAGTGAGAAAAGACTGACAGGGTGTATAGCCACTGTGACTGGTCATACCAGAGGGGTTCCTCTCCCTCGGTTACTTCCAGGATCTCAGGCCTGAGGCCTGCTTTCCACAGGAACTGGATGCAAGGTACTACAACTGCTTTCTCAGGAGGAGAGGCTCTTGCTCCAAGCCTGCCATACAGCATACGCCCTTTCAGGCAGGGACGCCACCGCCTGGATCTTTGGTTCTCGTCCTGGTCTGGCTGTTTTCCTATGTGCTGCTTCTGTTCTGTGACTGCTCTAGGCAATCCTCCTACTACAAACTACTATATGGTTATATAGAAGGATTCTCTAAATCAGCACTAAATGTGTCAGTACAGCTCCGACTACAATACCGATAAGATTATATAGAAAGATTATATAGAACTAAGTTTGCTAGATATATGTAAGCAGTAAGTTACACTTCAAGCACTACTTCTATAAACTAATATATGATTATATATGCAGGATTATAAAGGAAACAGCCGAGCAGTAACACTATAAACTAAGATATTCTTCAGGCACTAATTTTGCCTGGGTCTGGACAGTTCTCCATCCTCGGTGCCCCTGGGGGTGTTACCCACAGAGGTCAGATTTTCCGATGCCTGCATCATACAGCATAGGTCCACCTTCTCCCCGTGGACACCCTCCCCGGCCCCCAGACCTGGGCCATCTTGTCCCCCGGACACCTCCTCCCCGGCCCCTAACTGGGGCCACTTTGTCCCTGGACAGCTTCTCCCTCCCCCATGACCCGGGCTACCTTGTCCCCTGGATGCCTCCTGCCCCGCCCAACCCAGGCCCCAGTGTGGCCTACCTTGTACTCCTGCACCGCCTCCTGGGCAGGCAGCACCGGGTGCAGCCGGTGCTCCCGGGACACCCTGCACACCACGCAGATGGGGCTCTGGTCCTCCTGGCAGAAGAGCTTGAGGGGCTCCTGGTGCTCCTGGCACAGGTCCCGCTTCTGCAGGCCAGGATGCTGCCGCACCATCTCGGCCACCTTGGTCAGCAGCCGATTGGGCAGCAGGTGCCTCTGCGGGGACATCTCTCTGCACTCGGGGCAGGGGAAGGAGCCCTTCTGCTTCCGCCTCCCCTTCTTGCCCTGCGCCTTCTCCCAGCTCAGCTGGATGCAGCTGCGGCAGAAGTTGTGGCCACAGGCGGTCATCACAGGGTCCGTGAAGTAGTCCAGGCAGATGGAGCATGTAGCTTCCTCCTGCAGCTTTCTGGCGAGTTCCACAGCCTCCATGGCTCCTGGGAGACAGGAGGAGGGTTCCCGAGTTGAGGGACTCTGGAGAGAGGTGGGAGGGAGCGGCCCGATGCCCTGGGCGCTGGCAGTGTGCAACCTTCCCGTGCAGCCTCCCTTTACAGAGGAGGGCTAGGACTGCAGTCCAGTTAGAGGGTCCAGAGTTGTCATTTTAGCCTCGTCAATAACAGACACAGATGGCCTCCCTAGAAACCACACAGATCCTCCCTAACCATTGCTGGCCAGGCCCCTCCGTCCCTCCTCTCTATTGGGCCTGGAGCCCGCCGTCCCCTCACGCCTGCTGCTGGCCACCCCAGCTCCACATCTCAGCAGCTCCTCGTCTCCCACCTTTGCCTGCTAAGCCTTCCACCTGCCTTTCTGGAGAAGCCCCTACCCTTGGAGCCTTCCCTCACTCACTTTCTATCCACCGATCCCACCCAGACCCCCACTCCCATTCTCTCATCCTCCCCAGCGATCTTTGCTGGTAGTTGAGCCCCATCTCCCCTGGGGAAAGCAGCTTGACTAAGGAGCCTTCCAACAAGTGTCAGAAGAATTTTTTCTTGAACAAAACTCAGAAAAGCAAAGGAAAAAGCGATGGACCATGACAGGAAAAAAGCTCTCTTCCATTCTGCAGTGAGGTGCAGTTCAGAAAACCACACGCGTGTATACGTGCCCACACGCACAAACACACAAATACACAAACACAGGTGCATACACGCACAGACGAACATACATACCCATGCATGTATACAAAAGCGCCCAGGCACACACAAACACATGCACACCCACACATACACATAAATGCACACGCACAAACACCTACGCACAGAAACACGCATCCAGAAACACAGCACACACAGACACAGATGCAGACCTGTAAACATGCATGCGTGTACACACAGGTACACATGCGCGCGCGCAAACGCGCAGGCACGCGAGCATCAGCGGAAAACTTCCACAGACGCCCCCTGCAGTCTGAACACTCGCGACCCCACGCAGTGGAGATCCACAGCCTTCCGCCTACGCCACGGAGTTGCTATGGGGACGGAAGTGCAGCGGGATTTGAAAATCGCGTCTACACTGCAGGCACGATCCTCCCCTTCCGTTCTGCCATTCCCTAAAGCGAGGGCGTCCACAGGTCTCAGAAGTCCCCGGCTGCGTCCCACGTCCCTTTTCTCGGCGCCAGCCCTCCCCCTCGCCCCAGGAGCCCTAAGGGAGGCGGCCCAGCCCACCTGGACCGAAGCGGGGCCTGGGCAGCGGCCGCTGGAGTGGGGCTCTGGCTCCGGCTGCGGGGGTGGCCTCCTTCCCGCTCTGGTCCGCCAGGGCCCCGGGAGAGTTCCCTGGTGGCAGCGCGCTGAGTCCTGGGTTCCCACCTGGAACCCTCTCCAGGGAGGCGGCGGAGGCGGGAAGGCGGGCGTTGGCGGGCGGGTAGGACCAGGTTGGGCTCGGGTCGTGGCCCAGGCCCGCGGGCGGGTGGTCTGGGCGGGGGGCGGTTACTCACGGGGAGGAGCCTGGCGCTGCCGGCAGAGCGCTCGCGGCGGGGAGACGCTGGGTCGGCCCCACCTGTGGCGTGGGGGCAGGCGGCCGAGGGGCTTTGTGGCGTCAGCGGGGGTGGGCGGGGGGAGTGCTGGGCGAGGGATGGGCGGGGCCGGGGTGGGGGCGGGGGGCCGTCTCTTAGGAAAGGTTGGCGGCGGCTGGGGGGCGGACGGAAGGCGGCAGCGGATTGGAGGATCTGGACCGGCCAGGGGCAGGCGCAGCGGGGAGCGGGCGGTGCGGTGGGGAGGGTGTGGTCCGCAGCCCAGAGAGGAGAGGAGTCTCATCGGCCTGGGGCGGGATTTTCAGGGAAGGTTAAAGGAGTGTGGCGGGTGGGGAGGTGGGGAGTGGAATGGGAACGGCTGGCGGGGCAAGGGGCGGGCAGGCCGGCGACCCGGGCTGGGGCTGCTGGAGGGCAGGTGAGCCTCAGGCTGGAGGGTCGGGGTAGGGATGGAGAGGCGTTGGTTGGGGCTGGAGTGGGGGCGGGGGTGGGAGTGAGGCCTCAGGGGCCAATGTGGTTGATGGAGCTTGAAGGGGGTTCAGGGGAGCAGCCAGCCCTAAGGTCTCTTGTGGGCGGTCAGCATCAGGGTGAGGGTCCAGGGAGGGGCCTCCCAATCCTGGGGCATCAGGTTTGGAGGGACCACCTGGAGGGTCAGGTCCCCTGTGGGGGGTGGGGGGCAGGCTGGGTCTTGCCACCACCCCAAGTGGTTTTGTTACCAGAAACAGGTCCTGATCCAGACCCCAAGAGACGGTTTTGGATCTTGGGCAAGAAAGAGTTCAGGGCAAATCCAGAAAGTGGAAGCAAGTTTACTAAGAAAGTAAAGGAATAGGCAGGGCGCGGCGGCTCACGCCTGTCACGCCAGCACTGTGGGGAGGCCGAGGTGGGCGGATCACGAGGTCAGGAGATCGAGATCATCCCGGTCAACATGGTGAAACCCCGTCCTTACTAAAAATACAAAAGTTAGCTGGGCGTGGTGGTGCGTGCTCGGGAGGCGGAGGCAGGAGAATTGCTTGAACCCGGGAGGCGGAGGTTGCCGTGAGCCGAGATCCTGCCATTGCACTCCAGCCTGGGCAACAAGAGTGAAAGTCCCGTCTCAAAAGAATAAAAAAGAAAAAAAAAAGTAAAGGAATATAAGAATGGCTACTTCACAGGCAGACCACCCCGGGGCTGCAGGTTGCCCATTTTTATGGCTCTTTCTTGATTATATGCAAAATAATGGGTGGAATATTCATGTATTTCCCAGGAAAGGAATGGGCAATTCCCAGAACTGGGGGCTCCTCCCCTTCTTAGATCATATGCGGTAACTGTGATGTTGCCTTGCCATCTGTAACTGATGTGGCGCTGGTAGGATTATCTCTTAGCATGCTAATGTATCATAATTAGCATATAATAAGCAGTCTTGTAACTGGTGTGGCTGGTAGGATTATCTCTTAGCATGCTAATGTATCACAATTAGCATATAATAAGCAGTCGTGTTGACCAGAGTCTGGTCGCCATCTTGATTTTGGTGGGATTTTGTCGGCCTCTTCACCACATGCTGTTTCATCAGCAAGGTCTTTATGAGCTGTATCTTGTGCCTCCTATCCCATCCTGTGACTGGGAATGTCTAACCTCCTGGGAATGTGGCCCCGTAGGTCTCAGCTTATTTTAGCCAGCCTCTATGCAAGATGGAGTCACTCTGGTTTAAAAGCCTCTGACAGTGTGGGTGGGAGACCCCGTGGGAGACTCTGCAAGTACCCAGGCAAGGGTCTGAAGCCTCAGCCTGTTCCCATGTGAATACAGAACTAGAAAAGACTTAGATACAGTTACATAGTTATTGCTATATATAATCATAAATAATCAGTTATTCATATGTAATCATAGAAATATATACTCCGAATCTTTTAATCTTATTAATGACTCTCAGGTTATGCAGCATGGAACCGAGGTGACATCGTGAACAAAGTGATCTGAAGGCAAGGTGCTCTAAGCCCTCTGTCACGCCCCTGAAGGGCTACTGGAGGGCACCCCAGCTGTGCCGCAGCACCGGGAAAGCGCCCACTGTTTAGCCAGCTACGGAAGGAGACGTCCGAAACGTCTGAGACATCCCCTTACTCAGGGGAGTGAGGAGAAAACTCCGCTTCTCCAAGCTCTTGCGGTGGGCCTGGCGGCTGTCAGGGAGCCCGCAGACATCGGGGGCTCACTGGCTGTGTGTGGCGCTATGCCCCGTCACATCCTATGGCGACTCTCATGTTCCGCTTCTGCACCTGGTCCCCTTTTCTTAAGAGATAAAATCAGTAATAGTAACATAAATCTTAATGTCTTTGTTCTTTCTTGACAAATATGAAAAACTGCTGATGCCTTAGGTTTTCTCCTCGCCTCTGCTACTTGAAAGACCTGGGCCCCTATCTCCAAGACACATGATTTACCTGACCTTGTCACTGACCACCATTACCTCACCCTACCTACCTGCCCTCTGCTTTGCACTCAATAAAAGTCAGTGTCCAGGCGCTCGGGGCCACTGCCGGACTCTGCTTTTGGTTGGCCGTGGACCCCGGGCCCAGACTCTCTCTTCTTTCTCGCTGTCTTGTGTCTTTTATTTCCAGTTTCTCGCTTCTGCACCAGTAGAGAGGGGCTCACAGGACCCTGTAGGGCTGGACCCTACATGACAGTTTCAGCCAAAATGCTGCGCCCAACCTGCCCAGGTCCCGGCTGGTGGCCATTTGTACCCTTTCTCCTGGCCTGAGTCCCCACACTGAGTCATGATGCTTCGTCCTCCAGTAGAGGGACGCACCTTTCACATGAAGGGTTCATCTGCTTCCAGGAAAAGGGGTCAGAGGCCTGCATGTCTCCAGTCCGAGCCCTGGAGTGGGGGAAAGGACAGATGAAGAAGCTAAGGCTTGGTCACACAGGGAGTGCGGGCTGGCAGGGTCACAGGGCCTCGAAGGCTAAGAGGCACCATTCTGCCATCTCCTGGGTGTACAGGTGTAGACAGCCGGCCACAGGTGTAGACGGCTGGCTTTCCCTGGACTCATTCAGTAGAGTGTTTCTTCCGTGGTCTCTAGTCACTCGCACACACAATGGTGTGCTGACAGGTGCAGGCTGGCCATGTACATTGGCTGAATAAGTGAATTACCTTTGTGAACCCCGCATATCTGAGACTGATCTCAATTTAGGAAGTTTATTTTGCCGAAATTAAGGACACACACCTGTGGCAGAGCCATGTGCCCAAGTTGGTCTGAGCACAGCTTGGTTTTATACATTTTAGGGAGATGTGAGACATCGATCAATATATGTAAGATCAACATTGGTTCCATCCAGAAAGGCAGGACAGCTGGGGGTGGGGAGGGGCCTTCCGGGTCACAGGTAGATATGACACAAATGGTTGCATTCTGCTGAGTTTCGTATTAGCCTCTCCAAAAGAGGCCATCAGATACACATGTATCTCAGTGAGCAGAGGGATGGCTTTGACTAGAATAGGGGCAGGTTTGTCCTAGGCAGTTCCCAGCTTCGCTTTTCCTTTTAGCTTAGTCATTTGGGAGCCCAGGATTTATTTTCCTTTCAAGGAAAAACTTTCCTTTCACCTTCCTCTGCCTGTCGTTTGCATCAGTGAGGGGATTGTGAGCTACAGGTTTCTTTCAACTGGGAAATAGAATCACAGAATTAGGGGAAAATGGAATACATACATACATATATATATATATCTCGAATAGCACCACACATACTCTCGTCACCTGCACACAATTTATCACCCTTTATTACGGTTTACAAGCATCTGAGTCTGATTCTTTGGGTTTTCACTTCTTTCTTGTACACTCCATGCACATTAAAAATACTAAGATCAAAACAATATGGATGCCTTTCTCCGGTTCATCTGTCTTTGGTCAGTTTAATTCACAGGCTCCCCCACATACCAGGATGACGCGGGGAATTCAACAAACACTTGTTAAAATGCTATGTCAGCCAGGATTCTCATTATTAATGTTCCTGTAGGCTCCCCTGGTGATTGGGCTGAGAAATCTATCATCATGATAAAACAATTGGAACACCCTTCATATCCTCGTCATTAAGAAAAAATCAGATAGCAGTTATGTGTCCTGATAAATTGTTAAGTTTAATAAAAGGCAGGATGTAGAACATATGTAGTCTGCCACTATTTAGTTAAACAAAATAATTGTATATGCATCTCTTGAAAATATTCAAGAAATTCCATCCGATAAGGGAAATTAAGGGCTGAGGAACCCCCTAATTGAGAGAGACTCAATTTTCACTATATACTCTTTAGAATTCTTAAACTGTATACCACTACCGTGGATTGTTTTGAGTCAAGAGTTTCGCTCTTGTTGCCCAGGCTGGAGTGCAGTGGTGCGATCTCAGCTCACCGCAACCTCCGCCTCCCGGGTTCAAGTGATTCTCCTGCCTCAGCCTCCAGAGTAGCTGAGATTACAGGCATGCACCACCACGTCCGGCTAATTTTGTATTTTTATTAGACACAGAGTTTCGCCATGTAGGGCAGGCTGCTCTCGAATTCCTGACCTCAGGTGAGCCTCCTGCCTTGGCCTCCCAAAGTGCTGGGATTATAGGCATGAGCCACTACACGCAGCCATGGATTGTCTTTTTTAAAAAAATAAAATATTTAAGCAAACGATCAGCAATGTCAGTTTTGAAACACAAGTCTTACTTATACTACTGTTACAAGGTAAATATCCTTTGCCCTTACTGAATGCAATCCCCACTAAGTTATTAACATTGTAGAAAATATTAGAGAGCAAAATGTAAGTGGTCATGCTATTTAAAATGTGCTGAGTTAAATGGAAATGAAGAGAGAGTCCTAAAAATAAATATGGTAAGAGAGTCATGGCCCCTTTATGTCTTCAATTCAGATTCCTCAACAGGAGAGTCTACTGGGCCACAGAGAAACAAATCCAGATTGCTATGAACTGAATGTTTGTCTCCAAAATTCAAATTTTGAAATCCTTACCTCTTAGGAAATGTCATAAGGGAGGAGCCTTCATGAATAGGATTAGTCCCTTAGAAAAGGGACCCCAGAGAGCTCCCTTACGCCTTGTACCATGTAAGAACACAGTGAGAAGGCCCTGTCTGTGAACCAGAAAGCAGGATCTCACCAGAAGCTGAATCTGTTCACGACATGACCTTGGACTTGCCAGCCATCAGATCTGTGAACCATAAATTCCTGTTGCTTATAAACCACCAAGCCCATGGCACTTTGTCATGGCAGCCTGCATAGACTGAGACGAAAGAAGACAGATTAATGGGAGAAAGCACCCACATTTCATTTTTACATGTACACAGCAAAATGAAGACCTCAAGAGTGGTTAGGCCTAAGCGCTTATCCACTGGATGGAACAGAGGGTAGTAATTGTGAGAAAGCAGCTGGAATACCTGGGGAGGCTAGAGAAAATAAGAGCTATTTATTGTTTGTTTGTTTGAGACAGAGTCTCACTCTGTCACCCAGGCTGGAGTGCAGTGGCATGATCTCGGCTCACTGCAACCTACACCTCCTTGGGTTCAAGTGATTTTCCTGCCTCCACCTCCCAAGAAGCTGGGACTACAGGTGCGCGCCACCACACCCAGCTAATTTCTTTCTTTCTTTCTTTCTTTCTTTTTTTCCAGTAGAGATGGGGTTCCACCATCTTAGCCAGGCTGGTCTGGAGCTCCTGACCTCAGGTGATCCACCTGCCTCGGCCTCCCCAAGTGCTGGGATTACAGGCGTGAGCCACTGCGCCTGGCGATAAGAGCTATTTTAACAAAGCCTGTTGGTACACATTTCTGCTGCGCTTCAGTCCCCACGCCTAGTCATGCCACTTCACCCCCTGGTAGAGGAAAGCACCTTTCTCAGGGAGGGTTTACCTCCTGCTTTCAGGAAAAGGGTCGAAGGGCCCTTCTTGCACCTGCTGCTCTTCAAGTGCCTTCAGCTCAAAATAATTCTTATATCAAATCTGCATATATTGGGGAGGTATATTCTTCTATCTCTTAATGCCTAGCTCTCCTTTCTATTGTTGATTTCTGGGATTTTAACCTTTTGATATTTAGAACCACTCAGTCCACTTTTATAAACACTGCACACTCAGGCTGCCTCCATAGTGTGTGTGCGCTCAAAGAGTTGAGTACAAGGTGAACAGGTATCCACATTTCAGTTACTACCCTACATGGTTAGGAGCCACAGGACACAGAAGCAAAGGCTCTGGTCTTAATTGTAAGGGTCTGGCTCTGTTGCTCAGACGGGAGTGCGGTGGTGGTGTGATCACAGCTTACTGCTACTGTAACCTGGAACTCTTGGGCTCAAGCAATCCTCCCGCCTCAGCCTTCTGAGTAGCTAGGACCACAGGCACATGCCACCATGCCCAGCTAATTTCTATATTTTTTGTAGAGACAGCATCTTGCCATGTTGTCCAGGCTGGTCTTGAACTCCAGGCCTCAAGAAATCTTCCCATCTCAGCTTCCCAAGAAGCTGGGATTACAGTCATGAGCCACCACGCCTGGCTGGAAAGGCTTCCTCGAGTACCCACTTACGCAACCCAGAGAGACTTGGGTTACTTTCTTCCTAGGCCCTCAGCAGTCAGCTGTGAGATCTGCGTCACCTTGTTGTCTTTATAGGGCATCAATTGGTATACTATCCACTCCACTAAACAGTTAAAACAAGGAACATATGAGGCCAACCTCTGGGTTTTTGTTTCTTTTTCTGACAGGGTCTGTTGCCCAGATTGGCCTCAGAAACTCCTGGGCTCATGCAATCTTCTCGCCTCCCCAGTAGCTAGGATCACAGGCATGTGCCACACTGCCCAACTTAGACGCAGTCCTTTATACAAAGACCAAATGACAGGGAGCTGCTCAAGTGGCTTGGTCCCCTATAGAAGGCAAAGCTTGATCATGATCCTGTCAAGAACGCATTTTCTGCATCCAGTTCCCCCAAAGGTGCTTAACTGCCCAAACTCCTGTACCCTCCAGGCTGCCCAGTAAGATCGTCAGCAAGGTTACACAGGGTTAGCTCTCCAGCCCCGGGCAAGACTGTCAGGACAAGGGCTTTGTAAAGCACAGAAGACTTGAACTTTACCTGCTCGGGGAGGCTGAGGCAGGAAGATGGCTTGAGCCCAGGATTTTGAGGCTGGCGCTATGCTCATGTCCAGGAGTAGCCACTGCACTCCAGCCTGGGCAGCATGTCAAGACCCCATCTCTGAAAACAAAATGAAAAACAAAAAAGAGAAGACTTCAATTTATCCCAAGGGAGTCTAAAGTCGGAGCTGACTTTTAAAACCAAAACACAGTTGTCCCTGAATATTCTAGGCTTTTTGGATAGCCCTCCAAGGATCTGTCACTCATAAGTTTAAATACATGCTGAGATTTAGGAGGTATGATGTTCAGTTGTGTGTGTACTAATGAATTGATGAAGCTTTTGAATTGAGTCAATAGGCTATAAATTAGGTTCAAAGACATAAAATTCACTGTTGTCTGTTGATAGCGTTTTATGCACACCCCTTGCTGTGTGTAAGAGTACCTTTTACTATCATTGCTTCTACACACAATACAGGCTCCCTTCACTCAAGCACAAGCACCTTGGAAGCGAGTGGGCAGTGGCCACAGGAAAGGGATTTTATTCCCTCCATGATCCGAGCATCGGGTAGTGCTTGGCTTCTTTTAGTTGAATAAAGCCTTTAACAAGTAAATGATTCCAACCTGTACGGGAGGCAGACAATCCTAACATCCGCATCCTCACAGTCATCCTCAGGTTTTCCCGATGTAAGTCTACTGTTGGGTCTGTGGCGGCTGCCCTAGCTGTAGGGTTTCTCAGCAGGTTGTTCTGTCTCTCACCCCCAGGGCACCACTAGTCTACTCTGCAGCGCTGGGAAGCCTGTTTCAGTGGGCCACCCATGTCTGCTACTGCTCAGGAAACCGACTTCTAGGGCACAGCGCCCTCCTTGAACTTTACACTTAGGGGTTCCTAGTACTGATTTCACTTAGGCCGAGTTACAATGCACACGCCTAGCTGGGCCGCTCACACACAACTAGCTGAACGGAAGATAGACTGAATTAACAACATAAATGACTAGCCAGCCTTCTAACTAAATGGGAGATTGGGTATGTTAACACATACAATGATGTGCACCTCTAACCTAACTGGAGATGGGCCAACACCACAGCTACACACAGGCGCACATGCACGCGCGCGCACACACACGCATGCACACTCGTAGCCAGCCTTCTAACCTAACGGGAGACAGTCCAAGTTAACAAGATTTACAACTAGCGGGCCTTCTAAATTAACAAGAGGTAGGCTGAGTTCACACATGCAAGTAGCTGGACTTTTTTTAAGATGGAGTCTCACTCTATCACCGAGGCTGAAGTGCAGTGACATGATCTTGGCTCACTGTAACGTCTGCCTCCTCGGTTCAAGCAATTCTTCTGCCTCAGCCTCCCTGAGTAGCTGGGATCACAGGTCTGTCACCACACCCGGCTAATTTTTGTATTTTTAGTAGAGATGGGGTTTCACCATGTTGGGCTGGTCTGAACTCCTGACCTCAGGTGATCCATCTGCCTTGGCCTCCCAAAGTGCTGGGAGCTGGGATTACAGGCCTGAGCCACCACTTGGCAAAGCAGCTGAAGATAGGCCAAGGTAACACATACTTGCTGTCCTTTTAACGTAACAGATGGGCTGTCACTGGTAACCTCACTTGAAACAAGCTGCATGTGTACACACACACACACACACTGGACTTGTAACTTAATTGGAAAGAGACTGAGCTGAGAACACACAAGACCAGCCAGTCTTCCAACCTAACAATAGATAAAGGTTAACACACACAACTGGCTAGGCTTGCTACCTAACTGGAGATAGGGTTCTATCTGGCAGGAGATGGTTACCCCAAACCCTCTTCCCTCATTCCATACCCCATCCCCCATTCCATCCCATCCCCCCAAACCCTCTTCCCCCATCCCCAAAACAAACCATGATTCTTATCTAAAGGGATAGTCCAAGTTAAGAGCACACAGCTGGACTTGTAACTGGAGATACGATGGGCAGTAACGCGGGTGAGCTGACCTAACTGGACAGGGTGAACTACACAGGACTCGCCAGCCTCCCACCCTACTCAGGTAGGCAAGCCGGCACCAGCCAGAGGAAGTAATCCTGCAAAGTCCAAGAACGCCGCTAGCTACAGCCACTTTTCCGACCAATTGGGTCGCTCTTAAAAGAGCCTTTGAAGCGAGAGTTGTGCAGCCTCTCGGGTGGTGTGATGGCCCTCCTAGGCCCGCTCTCCGCGGACACGGCGCACCAACTGGATGTCCTTGGGCATGATGGTGACCTGCTTGGCGTGGATGGCACACAGGTTGGTGTCCTCGAACAGCTCCACCAGGTAGGCCACGCATGCCTCCTGCAGCGCCATCACAACCGAGCTCTCGAAGCACAGGTCAGCCTTAAAGTCCTGGGCGATCTCACGCACCAGCCGCTGGAAGGGCAACTTGTGGAGTAGCAGCTCAGTAGACTTCTGGTAGCGGCGGATCTGGCGCAGCGCCACAGTCCCGGGTCGGTAGCGGTGAGGTTTCTTCACACCACCCGTGGTGGGGACACTCTTGCGAGCCATCTTGGTGGCCAGCTGCTTGCGTGGTGCGTTACCACCCGTCGACCTCCGCGCAGTCTGCTTGGCTCGGGCCAGGGTTCCGAAACTGCTGCTTCCTCCGCCTAGACTACCCAGGTATCAGCGAGTTGCCTGCTTTTATAGAGCTTACCACATTCCCATTGGCCGGCCTCAGGTGGCATGATGGCCCACTGCTCTCTGATTGGCCCACAGGGTGCTCCCACCAGCTGCCCCTCCCTTATATTTGTGCCTGTTGGTCGCAGCCACCGGAGCCGGTGCCTGTCTTTTGAAAGGCTGAGGAGGGTAGGCTGGGGCAAGGGGGATCATCTCTCTTCAGCACCAGCGTCTTCGTGTCTTCTCAGTGCTCCTCTTCCCCCTTCCCCATGACCTGGGTAGGAAGAGACTTCCAGAAGCCAGCACGTGGCATTCCACTTTATTATGTATGTATTTATTTATTTTTTCTTTGTTGCCCAGGCTGCACTCTTGTTGCCCAGGCTGGAGTGCAATGGCGTGATCTCTGCTCACGGCAACCTCCACCTCCCCGGTTCAAGCGATTCTCCTGCCTCAGTCTCCTGAGTAGCTGGGATGACAGGCGTGCACCACCACACCCGGCTAATTTTTTGTATTTTTAGTAGAGACAGGGTTTCACCATGTTGACCAAGCTGGTTTCAAACTCCTGAGCTCAAGTGACACACCCACCTTGGCCTCCCATAGAGCTGGGATTACAGACGTGAGCCACCACGCCCAACACCATGCTTCTTGACGGTTTGTTTGTTTTTTTTTAATAAATCATCCAGCCCCAGACTAAGACAGAAGCCAAGGGAAATCTATATAAACAAACTTGCAAAGCCCGTGGCCTTGTCAAATCTCACAACTAACTAGTGTTTGTCCACCTCTGTCTATGTGACTCTAACTGCCTATTTGCATCTTCATTTCCTTACAAGGGCTTCTGTGCCACATTAAATTTGTATTAAATAAATGCATGTTTTTCTCCTGCTCATCTATCTAATGCCAGTCTAATTCCTGGGTGCAGCCTGGACCCTAAATGACGAAGGGGGAATTCTGCCCTCCCTACAGCGCCCACTGTCTTGGTCTGTTTTGCGTTGCTGTAAAGGAGTACCAGAGGCTGGGTAATCTGTCAAAACTTTTTTTGGCTTATGGTTCTGCAGGCTGTGCAAGAGGCAAGGCTCCAGCATCTGCTTCCGATGAGCACCTCTGGAAGCCTCCACACATGATGGAAGAGGAAGGGGACCCCTGGGTGCAGAGGTCACGGGGAGAAAGAGCAGACGGGCGCTGCGCTGTTTTTAACAACCAGCTTTGGCAGGAACTAATAAATAGAGTGAGAACTCCACTCCCCACAAGGGAGGGCGAGAGCCTATTCATGAAGGATCTGCCCCCAGGACCCACACACCTCCCACAAGGCTCCACCTCCAACACTGGAGGTTAAATTTCAACCTGAGAATTAATGAGACCAACACCATAGTTGAAGTACAGCACCCACTACCTTGCCGTCTTCGCCTTATAAACGATTACCTGACCCTCTTGTCCCCACACGTCAATCCACACAAGGTGCTGGTTTGCCCAGCCTTGGTTCAACTTCTCCCCTCCCCCAGGGCCCTGATTTTTGGCACCTCTTGATGCAGGCCAGGCTCAGGGTAAAGCATCCTGAATCTCTTATTCCCTCAGCCATCCTTCATCCACTTCTCCAGACCTAGTTCTTTCCAGCCTCATTCATTCCTCCCTATATGAGAAAACTCCTTTTCTTTCTTTTTTATTATTACTATTTTTTGAGACAGAATCTCTGTCACCCAGGCTGGAGTGCAATGGTGTGATCTCAGCTCACCACAACCTCCACCTCCCGGGTTCAAGAGAGTCTCCTGCCTCAGCCTCCTGAGTAGCTGGGATTACAGCTGCCTGCCACCACACCTGGCTAATTTTTGTATTTTTAGTAGAGATGGGGTTTCACCATGTTGGCCAGGCTGGTCTCGAACTCCTGACCTCGTGATCCACCTGCCTCGGCCTCCCAAAGTGCTGGGATTAGAAGCTTGAGTCACCGCACCCAGTGATAGCAACTTCTTTAGATTCCACAGAGTGAGATTATGCAGTGCTTGTCCTTCTATATCTGGCTTATTTCACTTAACACAATGTTCTCATTTCACCCATGTTGTCCCAAATGAGGGAATTTCATTATGTTTTAAGGCCAGAATAGTATGTCATTGTGCACCACATTTTCTTTACCCATTCATTGGACAGATACCTAGGTGAACTCTGTCTTGGTTGTTGTAAATGCTGCTGCAGTGAACATGGTGCAGCCCTCTCTTCTGGATACGGATTTCATTTCCTTTAGCTATATCCCCAGCAGTGGGGTTGCTGTATGGTTTGGGAGTTCATCTGGAATGCAATGATGTGTTTCATAATAACTGTACTGCCACTGTGATTCTGAAGACCAATCTATCTCCACAGGGTAGACACCTACATCATCATCCAAAAAAGAGAGCGGTGAACATGAGAGACAAGCGTAGCTGACCCCAGCTCTTCAATTTTGTCTATAACACTAATTTTCATGAAGAGCCACGTGAGCTCCTTGGAGTGCAGTTAAGTCCATATCTTGAGTCAAAAAGACAAAAATTAAAAACAAAAGAAAACAAAATTCCATGCTAGGTCTGATGACTTTTTGCTGTCAGAAAGCAAAGATCGGCTGGGCGCAGTGGCTCATGCCTGTAATCCCAGCACTTTGGGAGGCTGAGGTTGGAGGACGGCTTGAGCCCAGGAGTTCAAGGCCACCCTGGGCAACATAGAGAGACCCGGTCTCTAAAAACAAACAACAACGACAACAAAACTAAGTAGGCACTGTGGTGCTCGCCGCAGTACCAGCTACTTGGGAGGCTGAGGTTGGAGGATGGCTTGAGCCAGGAGTTTGAGGCCACAGCGAGCCTGATGACGCCGCAGAGCTAGACCCCGTCTCAGCAAAACAAAAACAGAGCAAAGATGCTTTCAACAATCAGGGTGACCCTAAAAGGATACAGCAACCTTTTGAAAATACCCCCCCTGGGCTGCACTGTGTCCATTTCAGGATGAAAAACAACCATACACGGTTGAGAACATGCCTCATTTATAAAAGGAGGATAGTTAACATACACATTCCTAATAATAAGACGGCAAAATGATGGAAATAACATTGCGTTGAATTTTTATTGATTTTGGTAAAAAGGAGCGCGTTGACACATATGGGGGTTTTGTTTCTTTAAGCTCATGTCTGTTTACATAAAGTTTAGGTCCGTGTGTGTGTGTGTGTGTGTGCGCGCGCGCGTGTCTGTGTAGGCAGGAGAGAGTAAACAAAATCAAGAGCTGGGACAAACGCACTTGAGAAGGGGCGATGGGAGGGCCAGGCTCGGCGGGCTGAGTGCTGAGGAGGGGGCGCGTCCCACCCGGGCGCGCCCGGAACCAAGGCGCCTGTCACCCGTCACTCCCCACGCGGGCTGGCTCTGGAAAGCCCACGGGAAACAAGCCTCACTTTCGGGAAGAGTAAGCCGCAGCCCTCGTATCTGGGGAACACGCGATCCTGCGAGAAACCAGTGAAGTGTGTAAAACCAGGAGAGCGTCGGAGGGTCTGACCCCGGGGCGGTGTCCGCGTGCGGACCCCGGGAGGGCGGAGTCTGTAACCAAGGCAACCAGACCCAGCGCTTCTGACCTGACCAACTGGGAGACGTCCCCGAGCTTGAAACCGGGCCTCAAAGGCTTAGCGTCTTACGCAGAGTCGCAGCCACCCAGCGCTGGGAACGGAGCCTGCACAGCCCGCGCTCCCCTGGCCCCCCGAAGGCGCGCGCAAGAAGGCGCCTGCGACCGTCCCCTGCGCCGCGCACCTCAGTATGCCCGCTCCTCTGCAGCGGCACACCCGCACTGCGGCGCGCCCCCCAGCCCCACCGTCCGCTCCGTCACGCAGGTCTCCAGGACAGACCCGGGCTTGGAAGGGCTCTGCGGCCCTGGCCCTGGGCGCCATGGAGGCCGGGCGCGTCATTTTCCTGCCTAAGAGCCCCGCCCCTCGCACGCAGCCTCGGGCGGCCAGCCGGAAACGGCGTCCCAGGCTCCAAATGACATCTCTTTACATTTCAGCAGAACAGCCGCTCACCTTCTCCCCTGACGGCCTCTGTCGGCCTGAAAATGCCCGCTCCCTCCAAGTCCCGGGGCAGTCGCTGGGACGCACCTCAGAGCCTGCGCGAGGCGGAGGAGGGGCATGGGCCACTCATTTTTTTTTCTTGGAAATTTTCTTCCAGTCCAAATCGGAGCCAGCTCCTTTCACCCTGGTGGAAAAGGATCCGGTGAAGCGGGGGCGGGGGCGGGGGGGTGGAAACAACGGGTGGGGGGAGCACGCCACCCTCCCGCCCTTTGTTTTGCTATTGGAATTCAATTTCATTCCTTCTCCGTCCTCCATTGACCTGAGAGGATAGGAATCCTTTGAATTTTTTTCAAGTTCATCAAATATCCGTTTATCATGTACTGTGTGCCAGGCATAACTGTTCGTATACTTGGGGCGAACGCATCAGATGAAAACATGCCTCCCCGGAGCTTGCGATGTCGTGGAGGAGGCGGTGAGGGTAAGCGCGAGGTGATGGCGCCGTGATGGTGGGGTTTCCACGACAGGCAGAGGGTGCCAGGAGGCCGGGGCCGCGCAGGACTGGGGGCTGCGGGAGGAGCCGCTGCGGAAGGCCCAGAGTGCAAAGACACCGGGCCTGAGGTCAGCAGAGGGGACCCGGGGCTGGCGGTTGGAAGGAGCGCGGTCAGAGGCAAGCAGGAGGGCTCGGAAAGACTGGACCTTGTTTTGAGTGTTTGGAGGAGCCTCCGTCCTGTTTTCTGTGACGGCCGCACCAGTTTACATCCCCCACAGCAGTGTGCGAAGGTCCCCTTCTCCACATCGTCACCAACACTTCCTGTCTCTCGTGTTTTTGATATGAGCCATTCTAACAGCTGTTTGCAGACATTTCATTCTGATCCTGATTTGCATTTTCCTGCCTTTCTCTTTTTGCGACAGGGCCTCCCCCTGCGGTCGAGGCTGGAGTGCACTGCTGCAATCTCGGCTTGGGGAAGGAGACCCGGGCATCTGGGATTCCCTCGCCCTCTGTCATCCACTGTGCATCTCAATAGAAGAGAGAGCCAGCTGGCGCCTCCTGAATCTCCCTCCTGAAAATAACACGCTTGGTCTGGAAGACACTATTTTTACTTAAGATCAAGCCAGAAACCTTTTCACATGTGAGTCCTAAACCTGTAAACCGGAACCCTTTCATATGTGATTCCTAAAGCTATAAACCTAAGATTCTTCCACGTGTAACATCTAAAGTATAAGCCTGTATAAAGGCAGAACCTTCCTTTGTTAAATGAGGTGGGCTTTCGACCAATTACTGCCCGGTCTCCTTCCCTCCTTTCCTCAGTGTTGGAGAGCTCGGTTACCCGCGGCCACTCCTGCTACAGCCTCACTGCAGCCTAGACTTCCCACGGCTAAGGGTACTTCCAACCTCAGCCTCTGGAGTAGGTGAGACCACAGGCACCACCACACCCGGCTAATCTTAAAAATTTTTCTTGTAGAGACGGATTCTCCCTGTGCTGCCAGGCTGGTCTCCAACACCTGAGTTCTAGCAATCCTCCCACCTCAGCCTCCGGATTACAGGCGTGAGCCACCGCTGGCCCTCCCCGATTAGTAATGTTGACCACCTGTTCACACACCTGTTGGCCATATGTATGTCTTCTTGGCAGAAATGCCTATTTGGTCCTTTGTCTATTTTTAAAGTTAGGTTATTTGGTTCTTGTTTTGGTTTTCGTTTTTTGCTATTAAGTTGTAGGAGCTCTTTATATATTTTGGGTATTAACCCCTTACCAAATGTACGGTTTGCAAACGTTTTCACCCACCCATAGGTTGCCTTTTAATTTTGTTGATTCAGCCATCTCACTTCTGAGCATTTGCCAAAGGAAATAAAATCGCTGTCATCAAGAGAGTTGCATGCCCATCTTCATTACAGCACTATTCACAATAGCTGAGATACAGAAACAACCTCAATGTCCATCAGTGAATGAATAAAGAAAACGTGGTATAGATATTGTCACATGCTATACTGTACCATAATAATGAAAATTATCCAGCTATAAAAAAGAAGGAAATCATTGTCAGTTGCAACAACATGGAATCCGGAGGACATTATGCTAAGTGAAATGAGCCAGGCACAGAAAGACAAATAATACTGCATGAGCCAACTTATATGTGGAATCTAAAAAAGTCGAATCATAGACACAGAGGGTGGAATGATGGTTACCAGGGGCTGGGTGACGAGGGGATGAGGAGATGTCAGTCAAAGTGTACAAAGCTTCAGCCATAAGACAAATAGTTCTGGAGCCCTGAAGCACAGCATGGAGACTCTAGTCAATAATATATCATGAAATTTACTGAGTAGATCTTACATGTTGTCACCACACACACACGTAACCATGTGAGGTGACAGGTGTTAATTGACTCGACTGTGGGAGTCATTTCACCACGACATGTACCAAGACATCACACTGAGCACCTTGAATATGTGCGAGCTTTATTTGTGGATCATACCATCAGAGGCATTTGCGCTAAATGAATGAAGCCAGGGGCTGGGTAAAATAAGGCTGAGACCTGCTGGGCTGCATTCTCAGGAGGTGACGCATTCCAAGTCACAGGATGAGATGGGAGGTCCCCACAAGATACAGGTCACAAAGACCTTGCTGATGAAACAGCATACGGTAGCGAAGCCAGCCAAATCACACCAAAACCAAGATGGCGACTAATGTGACTTCTGGTCATCCTCACTGCTCATTCTAATTATAATGCATTAATTATCATTAAAAGACACTCCTACCAGTGTCATAACAATTTACAAATGTTATGGAAACATCAGGAAGTTACCCTATATGGACTATAAAGGAGGGGGAACCTGCAGTTCCAAGAATTGCTCACCCCTTTCCTGGGAAACTCATGAATAATCCACCCCTTGCTTAGCGTATAATCAAGAAATGACCAAACATGACCAGCCAGTAGCCCTCAGGGCTGCTCTGCCTCTGGAGTAGCCATTCTGTTATTCTTTCACTTTCTTCCTTTTTTTCTTTTAATGGTGAAAAGATATACATATCTTTAGAATTAGCCAGCTGGACTCAGTTGAGATGATCCCAATTTTGTTGGTGAAATCCAAAGCATGGTAATGAGCAGCCAATGGAACACGTGCCTTTTCTGTCCGTCAGGCTGATCAGGGTGTCGACCTCGGCCACGTCAGTGCCACAGACTTCTTCACAGCCTGCTGGATCTGGTGCTCGTTGGCGTTAATGTCCACAGTGAACACAAGTGTGTTGTCTTCCGTCTTCTTCAGGGCAGACTCGGCGGTCAGCAGAAACTTGGTGAGAGCGCAGCCGTCAAGCCGGTTTCTTCTGTGCGCTCTGCCGAAGGTGCTTGTGCTGCCTCCGGGGTCGCGGCGTCCTGGGCCCGGAAGATGGGTGACAGCAGATTTGTTTTTTTGTGGCCGTGGACGCCTCAACACGGCCTTCTGGGCCTGTAACGCCTTCGCTTTGGCTTCGGCTTTAGGAGGGGCAGGAGCTTCCTTCTGCGCTTTCGGCCCCAGGTTGTGAAAAGCTCCTTTATTTTCTTCAAAAACTTGCTTTCACTTCATGGATTCACCCTGAATCTTTCTTGCGTGAGATCCAAGAACCCTCTCTTGGGGTCTGGATCGAGATCCTTTCTGGTAACAGCACCTCAATAAAGCTGGGAAAAAATAAAAATAGACAAAGCATTCTCAACAACAAAGAGGGTGGGGCTTTCCCTGTGCAACCTCTGGGGGATTTCCAAGAAGCAAGGGCTTTCAGGCTGTGCAGGTCAAGCTCCTGGGGTGGGAAATGTGACAGTTTTATAACTACGAGGATGGGGCCAGGCACAGTGGCTCAGGCCTGTCATTGGGAGGCCAAGGCCGGAGGACTGCATGAGCAGGGGTGTTTGAGACTAGCCTGGGCAATATGGCGAAACCCCTGTCTCTACAAAAAATACAAAAAACGAGCCAGGTTTGGGGAGCCTGCCTGTGGTCCCAACTACTCAGGAGGCTGAGGTGGGAGGATCCCTTGAGGTCCAGGCAGCAGTGAGCTGCGATTGTTGCCACTGCACTGCACACCAGCCAGGGCAACAGAACGAGACCCTGTCTCAAAAAAAAAAAAAGAGAGAGTCTGACGATGATAAGTGTATCCTGCACAAGCATGCTGCCCGCACACCGCAGGGACCGCCCCACTGGTGGCCCTGGTCGGCTGTGCAGGTGTCCTTGGAATGCAGCCAGGCAGGGTTTCTCCTGCCCTCCCAGAGCTCAGCTTGTGGCGGGGGTGACGTGACAGTCACCTGCTCAGTGCCACGAAGGAGGAAAAGTGGTGATTGGATGGAAGGTAGTGTGTCCAGGCTCCCTTGCCTTGGGGTTGCGGCCAACAGCTTCTGTTCCCCGGGCGACTTCTGAAAAATCACCTTGAGGCTACAGGTTTTGGCATGGAAGGGCTCACGGACGTTTTTAGAGTAAGAGTGTGGCGCCTACCCTAGGTGAGTCAACTTACCCCTCTCCACCCCGACCCTGGGTGTCCATAGGTGTTGCCTCTGTCTGCTGTCAGACCTTTTCAGGATAAAGTCCTGCTTATGAAGACCAGGGCTCAGGGGCGGGCAGGAGCGCTGGGGCAATGGCACGCAGGTGTGGCTACTGGGGCACAGGCTGTCCTGGCCATGCCTCAGAGAAAGGCAGGCCGGAATGGTGATCCCAACGGGAGAGCCTCAAGATCGCCAGGCCTGTTTAGCGTACCCTGAATATTCAGTGCCTACTGTATACTTAGTGTTGTCCTGAATAGTGCCTCTTGCACATCTAGTCATCCTAGATACCTAATGCCTCATGTTTACCTTAATATTTAGTGCCTCTTGTATACTTACAGATCATTAACATCTAACATGTACTACATCTTGTATATTTAGCGGTCATAAGTATTCAGTGCCTCGCATAAATTTAGCAATTCTAAATATGTAGTGCCTCTTGTATATCTAGTCACCATGAATATTTCATACTTAGTGCACTCTGTATACATAGTGATCATGAATACTTAGTGCCTCTCATATCTTTAATAATCCCGGATTTTCAGTGTTTCTAATATATTTAGTGATCCTGAATACTTCATGATCATTAGTATTTAGTTCCTCGTGTGTTTAGCGAACCTGGACATTTAGTGTCTGTGGTGTATTTTATGACTGTGAGTACTAAGTGCCTTTCTGTTGTCTAGTTAGTGATCCTGCATACTAAGCGGCCCCTGTGTACTTAGCAACCAGCAGTGTTTAGTGCCCTGAGGCCTGTTTACGCATCACCTCCTGCATATTCAGTATGTTGGTCTTGCCACCACCTCTGCCTTTAAGAGCCAGAAGCTCTACTTAACGACTTATCTCTGGATCTTGTACTCCAGCCTCCAGAGCTGGGAGCCCTAAACCCTGTTTGTAATTTTTGCGGGCTGTGGTGTTTTGTTACAGCAGGCTGCATGGACGTTTGTCTATTTTCCTTGAGTGACCAGAGAAGGATGGAGCCCATTCCTGGCTGGAGATGACTGGGAGAAGTGTCAGTGTTCGGGCGGGGCTGGGGTATGGGGAACCTTCTGCGGGATTCTCGAGGGGCCAAGGCCACAGCCCACTGGGCAACGAAGGCTGCCTGGGGCCCAAGGGCAGCTTCAGGGTCCGGAAGCCAGGTGGTGCCATGAACTTGGAGTCCCCAGTCACCTGCACAGAAGCAGCTGCCACAAGCGGCAGTGGGACAGACGTGGCCAGCATCCCACTGCAGCTGACACTTGGTGAGAGGCCCACAGGAAACTGGAGACTCCTCCAGGCAGGCCCGAGGCCAACTCTGACAATCAGAGTCAGGGCCCCTGTGGGATGGGATAACACACAGACAGGGACGATGAGGATGAGTTTGGCACAGCCCACACTGGACATGGGTCAGAGCAGGTACTCCAAACTGGTTCCTTGAAGGACAGACATCAAACGCTTCAATGCAGCATCTCGGAAGAGGAAGAAATTGCAGGGAGGAGGGGGTTAGGCTTTTTTGTTTTGTTTTTTAATTGGGAGACAAGCATTTTGGCATTGATCATGTGGTAACTGACCAGCTGGGGATGGGGAGAGACCCGCGGCCGGCAGAGAGGACAAGAGGGACGCGAGACACAGCCGAGCTGAGAGTTCTGCAAAACTGCAAGCTCTCGGGAGCTGTGGTGGCTCAGGTCAGTAGTCCTGGTGCTTGAGGGTGTGAGGCTACGTGTTTGAGGCCAGCCTGGGCAACGTAAGAACCTCTCACTCATTTAAAAAAATCAAATAAAAAAAACTGCAAGCTTACTCCTCGGGCTGGCTTCAGCTACCTCTTCCTCTGGGACATTTCTCTTCTTCCTCCATAAAGTGCCTGCCCATAGGGATGTGTGAAGTGTGACCAAGAAAATTCCGCTGAAGGTGGGTGCATGTTGGGGAGGCAGTGGGCAGGGAAGGGTCCAGATGCATCCACAGGACAGAAGCCCTGCAGAGATGAGCTGCCCACAGCCACCAAGAGGTCCCCGAGTGATGGCTGCCACTGCACCAAGGGCACTCCTTGCTGCCCCTCTTTATACCTGGGGTAGGCCTGTGGCCTCCTGGAAAGCACTAGGATGGGCCTCTCTCCTCCTGGGCATCTGGGACCCCAGGGTTTCTTGCCTTTCCTTTTTGTTCTCCTGGTTACGGTAGTGATTTGGTACATTCATATATTAGGTTCAGATTTTTTAAAAAAATCAAGCAGTGAAATTCACATGACACACAATGAACCACTTTAAAGTACACAATTCAGGTGCATTTAGTACATTCACAATGTTGTGCAGTTACCACCTGTCTAGTTCCAGAACATCCTCATCACCCCTAAAGGAACACCTGTCTCAAACAGACAGACACTCCCTCCTCCGGCCCCTGGCAGCCAAGTCTGCCTTCAGGATCCACGGATTTTTCTGTTTGGGACATTTCCTAGCAATGGATTCAGACAATCTGTGGCCTTTGTATCTGGCTTACTTCACTGAGCATGTTGTCAGGGTCTATCCCTGTAGTAGCATGTCAGTGTTTCATTCCTTTTCAATGACTGAATAATATTTCACTGTAACTGGATAGACCCCAATCTGCTTATGCATTCCTCAGTCGATGGACATTTGGGTTGTTTCCACCTTCTGTATTTCATGAATAATGCTACCATGAGCATTTGTGTGCACATTTGTGAACAAATGTATATTTTCATTTTTTCATATATTTTCTCTTGGGCAATACCTAGAACAGGGATTGCAGGGCAATAAGGTGATATCGTCTTTACGCATAAGTCTAATGAAGCTGGGTGCTTCACTACAGGCTCATGCCTGTAATCCCAGCACTTTGGGAGGCCAAAGTAGGTGGATCACCTGAAGTCAGGAGTTCGAGACCAGCCTGACCAACAAGGTGAAACCCCGTCTCTACTAAAAATACAAAAATTAGCTGGGCACGGTCGCGTGCGCCTGTACTCCTAGCTACTCAGGAGGCTGAGGCAGGAAAATCGCTTGAACCCAGGAGGCGGAAGTTGCAGTGAACTAAGATCGCTCCACTGGACTCCAGCCTGGGACACAGGGCAAGGCTTTGTCTTAAAAAAAAAAAAAAAAGTCTAATGAGCTTTCTCTTACAGAAGCAGGCAGCACTGGGCAATTTACATTTCTTAATCAGATAACCTGATAGAGGACCAGATCTTAGACCAGAGCTGTCCACTAGAACTTTCTGTGATGTTGGAAACATTCTGCATCTGCGCTAACATGGTATCCACTGGCCACATGTGGTTAGGACGACTGAGGAACTACAGCTCTGTATTAAATTTGAATTTTCTGAAAATTAAGTAGCCTGTGTGGCTCGTTACAGTGTGTGGAAGAGCATAGCCTCAGAGATCACAAGCGGAGTGCCGCCCCAACGTGGCCCTCCCCCCACGCTGCCTCCGGCGTCACAGCCCACTTGAGCACCTTTTACAAAACCTGGAAATCTACGGTGATACTTGAAACACCTAAGCCCCCAGCCCTTGCAAAAGCCTTAAATACCACCAAAGGGTATTTGAAGAGATACAGTGACCTACGTAAATACATAAAGGCAAAATTCAGCTGAAAATGAAGGCTTCCACAAGAAAAGCCATAAAAAGCTCTCTGGAAGGCTACATCCTCTCCTGGCCAGTCCTTGCAGTTTTGTTTCACTGAAATGGTGCCCCCTCACGACATACAGTTTGTGAATACTGTGCTGTTTAGATCCACACTATAGGAGCAGCTGCTTACCAATTTTTGGTTCAAATCGTTTCATAGCACTGGGATATTTTCTAAAGAAGGATTTGTGGTTAGCTGGTGTCCAGGAAGCCCTGGCTTGAGGAGATTCAATTTTAGCAGGGTAAATACAAATTACATAATATTCCTGAATCATTTTACTGGCCTGTATTATTACAATAAACCCGTAATGATTGCTAATTACCCTGATCTGATAATGAATCTATCAAAATATCACTAGCTACCCCACATAATATACAATCGCTGTGTGTCAATAAACTAAATATTATCACATTGGGGATTAAAGAAAAAATAAAGTAGGAATCATCCATATTTTGAGAAATACATTCATGAAAAAGGTCCAAATAACAGAAGAGTAACACTTTCCAAGCTGATTTTGTGGCAGACATGTTTAAAGGATTATCATGATTTATTTCATCAATGAATCCCTCTCCTCTAGGACAGCCATTTCAGTTAATTTGCCTGGAGGTCTCCAACGCTCTTAAACCCTCCTTTTATAAGGCAATGTGTCACCTTCCTAAAGTCCCATGTATCATCAGCCCTCTTGTTCTAACAATACTCATTTTACGTTCTTACAAACTTAGTTTTCCTTTTCAAAAATCAGTGTACAAATTATGTTGTTCTCTTGCAATTTAAGGGATCTTTGATTAATGTTTGACCAACCTAAATTAAACAAATTCCTTTAATTATCCTATTCAAAATGAAGTTATCAAAGGTTTATACCTTTCAGCATCTTCTGCTGTTTTAAGTACTGAACCTTTCCCATGACCTTTTAAATTCCCAGCCAAATAAATTAAATCCTAACTCTGGTGGAGCTCACATTCTGTTAAGACTTGGCAATTGAAAGAAAAAACTTACCCAACAGAATTATTTAGAGATTATAAGTAACTTTTAATGTCAGACAAATCGTTAAGAAAATGCATTCTGTACTGGACAACCACACGGGATCTTTGTCGCAGACAAGAGAACCTGACTCTAGTAATTATGAAGACACCTCTACAGTGAGCGTATTAAAACCCCACTAGAGGTTTTAGGTGGGACTCAAGAGCAAGGGGTGGCCACCTGTGGGCAAGGGTTCCCTGCCGTTAACGGAACACGTTGCCCACCTCGCGAATGTGCATCCCAATCAGTCCCCAGGATCTCGGTTCCCGTGGCGCCCTTCCCCAGTGCCAGCGCGCTCATTCGTGAGCCGAAGGTGACCAGGCCTCCGGCCTATAGAGAACTCAGGCTCAGTGCGGCTCTTTCCTCGAAGCGGTGGGTGGCTCTGAAAAGAGCCTTTGGTGTCCATGGAAAGGTGCCCGGGGGCGGCGGGCGGCCTCACTTGCCCTTGGCCTTGTGGTGGCTCTCGGTCTTCTTGGGCAGCAGCACGGCCTGGATGTTGGGCAGGACGCCGCCCTGCGCGATGGTGACGCGCCCTAGCAGCTTGTTGAGCTCCTCGTCGTTGCGGATGGCCAGCTGCAGGTGGCGCGGGATGATGCGTGTCTTCTTGTTGTCGCGCGCCGCGTTGCCGGCCAGCTCCAGGATCTCGGCGGTCAGGTACTCCAGCACCGCCGCCAGGTAGACCGGCGCGCCGGCGCCCACGCGCTCCGAATAGTTGCCCTTGCGGAGCAGGCGGTGCACGCGGCCCACGGGGAACTGCAGCCCGGCGCGCGACGAGCGCGACTTGGCTTTGGCACGCGCCTTGCCGCCCTGCTTGCCGCGGCCAGACATCTCCGATTCCAAGTCAGAAGACGAGAAGAACCGAAGAGCGAGACTGAAAACAAGAGGTCGGCGAGGCGCAGCGAGCCCTTATGTATGGTACGGAGGTACGCTAGACCGCGGCGTTCCATTGGATGGCTATGGCAGCCAATCAGATAAAGAACCGGACACTCCTAATTTGCATATCCTCCCAGCGATGACGTAAACAACGTTTGATCCAATCAGAAGTGAGCAAATCCTGAGCCTTCATTTGAATACAAAACGTACAAATAGAGTTACTCCGACCGCTGCGCCGTTCTATCCGGAGAGACGCAGCCATCATGCCGGATCCGTCCAAGTCAGCTCCCGCGCCCAAGAAGGGTTCTAAAAAGGCTGTCACGAAGGCGCAGAAGAAGGACGGCAAGAAGCGCAAGCGCGGCCGCAAGGAGAGCTACTCCATCTACGTGTACAAGGTGCTGAAGCAGGTGCACCCCGACACCGGCATCTCGTCCAAGGCCATGGGCATCATGAACTCCTTCGTC